>JAPYZA010008466.1:0-18143 GCA_030522685.1 Eupelmus azureus | reverse complement strand
AATATCTTTGAAATGCAGTTGCAAATCTAAATAAAGGTTTGTTCGTGGAAAACAGTAAAGTCATCTTTGAAATTGATCTTGCTCCTTGATGATCTAAAGTCTTACTTTACATGTATAAATATTGAAATAAAGAAGGAATTTATTGCTGAGGGAGATATTTTTATAATTGAAAACATTTTTTTAAACCAATAGGCAAGTTAACATTGATGATTTAAATTTATAGATATAGTAAAACAAGATATTTTTGTTTTGAAAAACATATTTTTCAATAATATATCGCTTTTTGAAAAGTTAAGTAATATAGGAAAATTATCAAACTATTTTAGTCGTAATTTATATGACAAAGGTGGATGGATTATATTAAATAAAGTTTCAACTCTCCAACATATAATTAATTATTTATAAAATGAAAAATCATTATAACTTTTTTGTGCCAGTAGTTATCAAAGTATTTAATTATTATTTAAAAATTTTACAAATACAATCATTAATTTTTTTATTAGTCGAATTTAGTTTCATTCTTCTTTAAAACAATATTTTATATAATAACTAAAATTACATAAGTTTTATTTTATTGCAATGATAAAATTTAAATAAAAATATTGAAAAAATGTTGTATACTTACCCACTAAAGGACCTACGATCAAATCATCTTCAAAACTAAATATTCAATTAATAAAACGAGAAATAAGAATAAAGGATCAAGCGTGTAAACAACATTTAATGTATGTTTATTATTTTTTTTACACTTTCGATTCAATTACAATCAATTTTCTGCGAGCTCGCTCGCTCGGACATTATCGCGACGCATTCGCCACTTATGGATTTCCCGGCCAATTTTTACTTTTCCTTTATAAATTTCATTTCGTCTCTTCTCCCTTGAAAAGTTCGCGTGCACGACCGAGCAACTTGGCATGTATCAAATTCACGTGTGCGCTGTCTACGTATTTTTTTTGTTACTTTTACGATTTCGCGCAATCTCAAATTGCTGCTCTATGGATTCTCTTTATTTGTTTCTTGCGTGCTTAATGAAAAGCGTTGATTCGATCATTCGTGGCAGAGTTGAGAGACACGTTTTTTTTTTGATAAAAAAAGACGGTCATTCTATTTCGCTTGTTTTTAGAAGGACAATTTTTCCTCGCGCCACTCTATTTTTGTACAAAATGACCGGGAAATTCGGACGAGGCAGCAGACATCGGTTATACACATACGGTTCGCTAGGTTTTCCTTAATGACTCGGCCAGACATGGGCATCGATTACTCACTTTTTTTTACTCTTTAGTTATTCATTATTTATTATTTTTTTATTATTGATTACACTTTTGCTTTAAAATTTCTTTTTAACTTCTCGCAATTCTTTTACGGAAAGAATGATATGTAATTAATTTTAAATCTACATCTACAATAATGAGTTTAACTGAAATAAAAAAGAAGGAAAAATGTTCTCTAATTATTTTTTGTGAATTATCAAATATGTAGTTAATATCACAATGATATATACCATATACTACATAACATTTATACCAATAGTTTATTATAAGTTTCGATTTCTTATATTGTGATATTCACTACCGCATCCTAATTCATATCAAGTATAACGTAATTAAATCTCTTTTTAATATAATAACGTTAACGTAGTTTTAATATTGCTTAAACATTCACACGCCTTAGCTTGGCAACTCCATTTTCACTTTTTACTTTCAAGAATCAAAATTCCAAAGCGAAAATG
Source organism: Eupelmus azureus (assembly GCA_030522685.1). Classification (NCBI taxonomy): domain Eukaryota; kingdom Metazoa; phylum Arthropoda; class Insecta; order Hymenoptera; family Eupelmidae; genus Eupelmus; species Eupelmus azureus. The sequence continues at coordinate 16,414 of JAPYZA010008466.1, read as the reverse complement.
TAATCGACTCGTCGAAGCAGTTTATTATTTAGCTTTACACGGATGCCCATATCTATTGTTTTTGGATACTCTTTTAGTACATCGGTGCAGTTGGCGCAGCTTGATTTTCTTTGTATATTTTTTAAATTTATTTTCTTAAACTGGAGCTACTCTTTAAATTTATATCTTTCATCCGCTAATCAAATTTTTTAAAACGCAATTCAACAGTATTAATAATAAATATATATATGTATATCAGTGATTCTGTACAATAGGAATTACATATCGAAGACGGAAGATGAAATGCATCTGGACTCGCTGATTTTTTTTATCTTTCATTTTTCGTTTATGTATATATTTATATATCCATTTAAAGAAAACCGAACATCGCTGGAAGTACTTTATTTGTTTTTTTATTTCAAACGGGAACGGGATTCGTTATACAACGGCTCTTTCGTTTCAACGGTCGATCTACAAGTTTCATTCTACAAATTTACCACGCAAACTTGACGCTAATGTTACAATGCTTTTTATAAAAAAATGTACTTGATGAAAGTATTTACTTATAAGTATTAACTTGCTAACTCTTCATCTATACTGATGCCTGTAAATATAAGTAGAACTTTACCTTTACGATCGCAATGAACAAAGTTTACTCGTATTAAAAATTAGACTTAAAGATAAACATAGTGAACATCGGGATATCCAACTTTATCATCAATGATTATTACGTGCGTCGGCGCGATGAGAAAAGCCACAAAATACGTATTTCATTCTCGGCCCTTTGAATTGCCTAATTGCTTGATGCCCATATACAAATTCGATGATTTTTCTCCGCGTGCAACAAGTGAAAATCAAAATAAATCCATAACTCTTCCAGCGTTCGGTTCTTCTCCTTTATTTTCTCTCTAAAACGCCACTTCAAGCGCAATCATTTATGCTGCTGCACGCGCCTCGGAGGAACCATTTTCCTGCACGCGATCGACGATATCTTTACCACCTCGACTATTCGTACATTTAGCAAAAGCTTACCTCCGACACGCTTGGACGTGGACTAGTGTGTGTATCTATATATACGTACGTTTGTACGCATACGCGCACGTTTATGTCTGTATATACGTATATGGGTGCGGGTGTGAGCCGTGACGTTTGAAGTGTGTGTGTGCACGTGTATGTGTATGTGTGATGTATATACGAGCCTTAAAAATTAACAAAGTTTGCCAGCCTCGACTTATTCACGTGCCTCCAGCGAGTGAAGCTGGAGCTGACTTAACATACGTGTCTGCATATACCCCAACGATAAATATCTTAACAATCATTCTAAAACAGTCTCGCCGAACATCTAAGAGCTCGCTCACAGCGCGTTTCGTTTCTCATCTCGAACGAAAAGCCAACGTAAATATATATAGTATATATGTATATAATATTCATCTCGCAAGATGCTTCGTTGTATTTAATTATAATTCGCGCGCGCTTTGTATAACGATTTGAGTATGAATTTTTTTTCATGTTTTCTTTCGTTTGAACGGTGTAACAAAAGGGTTATCTTTGCATAAATATAAAGTGCATCTCTGTACAGATGTTATTAAATATAAGAGCTTTTAAGACAAGTCGCGAAGCGAAATTTTTGCGTATTACGATGGCAGTTGCGCCGGTTCAACGGTTTTTTCACTTTGCCGTTTTTGTGCCGCTTAACAAGGCCTGCTTACAAAGCTTAAAATTTAAGTAGCTTTTAAAATTTGAAACGCTCTAGCTTACTTAAAAAAGATATTAGTAAAGTAAAATTTAAGTGATAGTTTAAGTACTTAACGTATATTTATTATAAAATATATTTATCAATAATAAAACATTTAATAATAATAAATTATTCTACAAAATACAACAAACAAAATAAAAGTAAAACTTAAGTAACGTAAATTAAAATTAAATCAACCAATAATCCAAAACCGAAAAAATTCTCCTTATCGTCAACCCACCATTAACAAAAATAAACTACCCCTCACAACGAACTCTAACGTCCGCTATACAACGGAAAACGGCGCGTGGCAATATCATCCGCTCCAGCGCGATAATGACGTTCGGGACGTTAAAGCGAACGCATTACCCGGCTTGGGTACAGTAGGAAGGACGTATATATAAGGAGATGTACTTAGACGTCGCGTAGACCGGCGCAACTGCCGACGAGACTACTTTATGCGCGAAATTCTGAAGGACGGAGAGCGTCAGGGTGGGGAGGGAACGAAAATAATGGAAACTAGGAGAGCGAGAATAAGTGAGATAGAGAAAAAGGTACATTATACGCGAGAGAGCGTGTGTATGGATGGGAGAGAGGTAAATTTACATGTCGTTAGCGCCCGAGAGACTTTGAAAAGATCTACGATTTACAGTGCGTGCAACACCGCGTTTTATATTTATTAGTTTCATTGCTTAACCGCTTTTGCATGATTATTCATTATTTTATTCCTCCGTTCGGTTTATCGTTACGTCCTTATTTAAATCTCGGCCTCGCCGTTAAACGCGCCTCCTAATGCGCTCGCGCACTTTTTATTTACTATAGGTATAATCTTTATCGAAATCCCGTTTACTTTTTTTTTTTGTTCGTTATTTATGGCGTCGCGCCGACGCCAGTGCTGCGACGTCGGGGCTAACGATGTCGATCCACATCGCCGAGCTTTTCACTTTTTTCCCCGTTAAAATCTCTAAGATGGCATAAGTGGTTTTGTTTAACGAAACAACGAGCACCTGTTTACGTAATTTATATATAGACACGCACTTTGTTAAGCATTTAATAATTTGACTAATCTGTTTCGCTCGGAGCATTGAAAAAAGAGCTTCGTTCTGAGATTCGAAACGTCGATTTTAGCTTTGAAGTGTTAACGGTGCCGCCGTTGTAATATTACTATTTGTTTAAGGAAATTCTATAAGAAAATAATTTGTTCAGCAAGTACGACGTTTGCGCCCTTTTCCCTTTTCAATACAGCGAGCGCTCGCCAAATTCAACGATTTGAGTATCTAATAAAAGTAGATAAACCAGTGATTTACAACCTTCGAAATAACTTTGTTTATAGCTTTCAGAGTTTTGTTAGCCCGTTTTCTTGCATTTTTTTTGTTTGTTTTTTTTGTTGAAAGGAAAAAGTTGTAGACACAATTGTTTAATACACGAAGAAGAAAAATATACGTCATCTTGTACATATTTTATTGTTTGTTAAATTCTCTTAGCTCTTTGTGGTTTTTGTCGTTTTTTCTCGTTCGTAAATGTATTTCTACAAGTTGTCATACATATGAGCACTGCGAAGAAACACAGCATAATTATCTAATTATATATAATACAAACAATTTTGTAACATTTTCTTGCGTAACGCTTTTTTTTATGCGCTTTACAATCAGATGAAATTTCACGTTTTTTGCGCTACTTTATATTATCGCAAAATCATGTGTACGAGGATTGACAAGTAAAAATAATGAACAACATCGCGTAAACATTCTCTAATCGTCATTCAAATTTATTGCTGCTTACCCCCTCGTACAACGCATCCATTTAAATCGTGAACATTACACAGGCGTATAATATATATAATAAATGGTAACAAGTCGATAGAACACGATATTATTTACAGAAAGAGTGAAACGCAGTAATTGTAAAACATGTATGTATGTCAATATATATACCTATATTCATACTTGTTTGTCGCAACGGTGCCTTACGTTGTCCTGGACAGATTTTTCATTCAAGTACACATTTCTTATGCTTATTTAACGAGGGTAGTTACGGAATGATCTCGATCGATCGAAGAAAGTTCTTTGATCTCGTTTTTTCTATATATTTTTTAACGCGTCTACGCGATAATAAACACAACGATTTCATATGTACATTTATGGTAGATTCTTCCGTCTGCTTATAGTTTCATAAACTAATACGTAACGTCGATTTCTAAAGTATTTTTTTCGCGATCACGAGAGACTGAGCAATCATTAATCGTTTATCTATTAATATCTTCCCATGTGCTGTCACCTTTATTTTTTGTAAGGTACACGTTTCTGCTTATTTTATTTTTCACTTCAATGTTTTTCCGATACAAATTTTATCTTTATATGACGAAAAAGTTTTAATTTATTTTCTACAGGATTCTCTAAATCCATTTAGTTTATATAATGTATATAGTAATATAGTGTATATGACGTTTCCTTTTGTTTTATTTTTTCTTAAGTTAACCCGTTGCGTTTTGCCTTTTTTTTAGGGCAAGTTTCAGGAAACGCACCTAAGGAACACACGTCTATTATAATTTAAGTATTAACGTATCAATATACAATATACAAATACATATATCAATATCATATTTTATATTGATACACTAACGATGCAAATGATTTTTTTTAGTTTCTAAAGAACGCGTTGATTTCATCGATCCATTTTCTATCTCAACATGCTTTTCATGTTATGATATAGATAATATTTAGTTTATCTTCTTATAATTTTTCGTTCTGCGACGCAAAATACAAGTGGCTTTTTCTAAAAAGACTCTCATCTAAAGTTGTGTGGAATCGTAAAGACGATAGTAAGGAATAGATTGGATTAATTTTTTAAATTGATCATTGTATAATAGATTTTTGGTAGATAGAAAGTTTGGGTAAAATTTATATAGAAATAGTGAGTACGTATAGAGTATGTAGATATTGGTTTCGATTAATTTATTTGTAAGTATATTTACGTTTATTGTAAAAGAAAAGAAAGACGAGTGGCCAGCCCCTAATATAATATTTGTATAAGAGAAAATTGAAAAACCGAAACGAAGCTTGTTATACGTGTATATCATCGAAAAAAATGTTTATTTTTATTTTTATCTTTATGATTACTGTTAATAAATTGCTCAAATTTCTTTTGATTCTAACAAATATTTATAATCCTAAATAATATCGATTTAGAATTATTTTAATAATAATGTCTACTTAATACGTTACAAAAATTTGTTTCTTTAATATATGATTCTTATTCTTTTGAGATAAAGATTTTCAAGCACTTGAACTGTTAAACATGATTTTTTTTTATTTTTGTGAGATTTTGTTCTGTTTATTTGAGCTGTCTGCTCTTGGTAAATTGTTATATATATTCAGTTAGAACACAGATAAATATTTAATAATTATGATATTTTGATATAGTTTCCATTAACTGACATTTTTAGCGCGAATGTAGCTTTGAGCTTGGAATTTCTTTTAAACGCGTATACTACAGTACGAACTTGCGGAAAATTGTTAATTATGACAATCGCACGAGAACAACTCGTTAAATAACCTACTTACAGTATAAGAAAAAAGTTTAATTTGGTCCAAATCTCGACTGCCTTTCCAACTACGATTGGTCGATAAATACGTATATAAGTTAAATCGAATTTTGGATAATGGAGAAATTGGAGTATCGAAGAATTCGAAAATAAGCAACAAAGAGTTTTTATCAGTCATTTCGTCGAAAACTCTATTAGTTTTATTACTACAATTTCATTTAATAAATGTTATTTACTACACCGTAAAAAATTTGAATGTTAAGACTACAGTTGCAATCGGTCCATTCACATTTTTTAAATTTTTATTTCGCGATAGACATGTGCTATAGCAACAATAATTTGAAAGACATCCAAAAAATCATTTGTGCTTGTGTAAAAGAAGTGAAGAATTTGAATTTGAACCGTCTGCAACGATATTTTTACTGCGCGTGTTCCAGCAAATCGTTGATAAATTTTAATTATTGCTTTGTGGTGAACTTTAATAATATTATTAATTAATAAACTGTTTTTCTTGCTTTTGCCGTAAGGTTTTTTGTCTTATTTTTTCGATTAGATATTGTTATGCAAAAACAATTTAATTATTGTTATTTTTTATGTTTTATTATTTGTAACGATTAATTTTAATGAAATATTTAGTTTAGCTTGCACAGCAACTATTTATAATTTGCTCGATCATTAACCAATCAATCAATCAATCAATCAATCGTTTAAAGAGAAGATTTAGCGAGAGCATATCTTCTCAGAAAAATTACTCGTTCCAAGTGAGTAGCTTTCATACGTCTTCGTATACACGCGTGCTAGACACCCAAAGTCTTGTTTATTTATTTTTTATTTCAACTACATCAGTCGAATGATAATTTTTCCTCTTTTGGCATCAAAAAGTTTTTCCGGTAATGCTAAAACTACTATTTTATGAATTCATTCTGCAAAGGCTGCGTGTTGATTAAGTTTGCTACTCGATAACGCGACAAATCATATGATAGACTTTTTATAAAAAGTGCAACTCGAAGTGTATCTCGAGTCGCGAACTATGAAACTTTACGATTTACTGTTCCTCGTCAACCTAAACGTGTCCTAGCGCGTTTTTCGTTTTACGTCGGATAAAATAAATTTGCTAAACGTGTCCTGCACGTCCTTGGTCCGTTTTTTTTAAATCTTTTTGAAATCCCTTCGTTCATCATAACACTCTTGATTGTGTTAAAATTTGAAAAGTTACGCTTAATACTTTTTTTTATTTATTTTACGCTTTATGTTTTTCTCCTTTGTCAAAAGATGGAGGAAAGAAAATTGGGGCCAGCCACCTGAGAAAAGTCAGACAGTCGAGTGTCTCTTGCTTTATCGATTTCCTACGAGCTTTCATAACAAAAATCTTTAGGTTTACAAACAATATTTTTATTAGGTGAAAAGTAAATAGAAATATTGAAGGAGCAATAAACGTCATAGACAGTTATTCAATTTTGTAGAAAAACGTGGTAAAAGGTGAAAAAATTTGTTCAACTCTAGAAGTTAGAAAAGAGAATCAATCTGAACTAGTAGTAAGAGATTGATCGAATTTGTCGAATATTGAATATTTGGCACTCTTTTCGAGGCCTGAGATCATTATTGTGTCGAAGAAAGATTGGCAAAGGATTATTTAGTACGTGTACATGTTTGTAGAGACATTCAAGTTATCTACATTTTAGTCCTTCATCTTTTCATCATCTATCTACAACGATATTTATACTTTAATCGACTAAGCATGTGTAGTCGATGTATAATTAAATTACGATAAACAAAAGAATCTCTTTTTCCAACGACTTTTATTTTACACGTCATAAACCTGTTTGAAAAATTGATAAGTATCTGATAGTCGAAACTTGAGTCATATAATGAATGATCATATCAAAAGTTTTCCATACAAAAGTTAAACTAAAGGGCTCGGCTAAAACTACAGAAAATTTAGAAATTCCACTTTCTGCTGCAGGTGTGCGAAACATCATAATCGACTAGGTCAACACCTTTTCCTATTTAATCAACTACATAGTAGAAACCGGTATACACTAATATAGCTCAATACTCATTTATGTTTCACTTTTGTCTGTTACATCAACGTTATTATCTTGGGTTGGGTTATGTTTTTCCAAAAAAGGATTTCCAGGACGACCATATTTTTCGTTTAAAATAAATGATTTAACAGAACGACATTCATAGAACCTACCCACATTTTTATTTTTCTTCGTCATACGATGAGGCAAACTTTACATTTTTTTCTATCGTAATTAGACTTTACATCTTGTTTACTTTATATACTTATCCCTTTAACAGCGTTTTCTTTTATCATAATCATTCTTATACGTTTAGTCGTATCTACATATGATAACATTAATCGAGAGAGATAGACATGCGAGGCAATCCGAACTTCCGGCGCAATTTTTGGAAAAAGTTTTCGCATATATCGTCGCTACTTTCATATATATCACGGAAAACTTGCTGAAAAATGGCCGGAAAGTTGGAGCTCGCACGTCACTTTTTTCGTTCACCTACTATATCACACTTTCGACAGTGAAGTTATTTTTTTTTATAATATACTTGTTATTCATTTAATCGTATCATATTTAAGTTCTTTATTTTATTCGTACGTTCAGGCCTGGGTCATGCGTGCTTGTATTTATACATATCATACGAAATTGATCACCGCATCGTGGCAGAACGACTTGATTCTAATTATGACTGTTGCCCTTTTACTCGTCTTCATTTTTTTTTTAATCCTTTAATGGCTTTGTTTCTGTTTTATTTAATTATTTTCGCGTTGAAAAATGAAAGGATGCACGATTATTATTATTACACGAAATCGCGCTTATCCAGGGTATTTTCGTCGACGATGCAACGTCTTTTTCATTCGATATATTTGAGGTAGCGCTTTTGATTATCGATGAACTGCGTTTGGTACTGTACGGAAAACAATGTTACTGATTGGTGCCTACTCCTTTTCAGAAATTCGATAAAAATAAACTACTGATTATTAGGTACAACAGAGATTGTTCAGTGTCATGATTGTGTCTTATAATTCAATATACAAAATATAGTTAAAATATAATATATTTGAAAGAACTTTATAGTTTGCACGTTTTATAATCCCAAGAAATTCTTCGATGTTTTAGAATTTGATATCTAAGTATACTTTCACGTTAAAGTTTTGTCGATAACATGATTTTCCGTTTATTTAAAATGTTCTAATACCCGTACTCTCTACTCAAGTAAGTTTCTTCCATCTACACTTTGTTTTGGTACATATTAAGTAGGATTTGTCACTTTGTTTGTTGATTTCCCGACGTAAGCGCATCGACTAAACCGAAAATCCCAGAAGGAAGGCGCGATTGTTTGTTACGGATTATCACTTTAACGCTTTGCTATCGAGTTTTGCTCGTTTATTTTTATTTACTTTTTTTTTAACATTTTTCCCTATTAAATAGTATCTTTTATGTCGTTTAAATTTTTCGCTTATCAAAAGTATCCAAAACTTTTAACGATTGCATGCTTTCCCGCTATTTCACGACAATGCTACAGTTTTAAATTCAAAGACAATTAAATCTGAAGAGCGTAAACATTTTTTTCTGACCACTGAATTTCGTAGTGTTAATTAATTTATTAGTAATCCGATTAAATGAAAAATGCCTTTTCACTCATGCAAGTAATTCTTCAAATGTATATAACAGAAATGCGTTTGATAAAAAATTGATTTTTATTTTATTAATTTGTAAATAATAACGAACTCAGCATTATTTTTAATTAATTTAAGATCTTTATTGAAAAAAAAAACAAACACAACAATATTAAAAAACTAATTTCACGAAAAAAAAGAAATAAGTTTTAGTGATTTGATTTTCACTGCATAGTCCGAATTCATTGCCCCACTTCCCGCGGCAACAAAGCTCGCTGCTGCGTTCGCAAAATTAAAAGTAAAAAGGTTAATTCCACGTCCAATTAGTGGCTCTCATTGCGATCCATCGAACTCTATATGCAGCAACTCAATAATTAACTTTCAAACAACCCCCGCTGCGTTAGTTTCTTCCAATTTACTTTCGTTTATTCTAACATCCGCGGTGAAAGTGTTGCCAAAAACGTGTTTGTGGCTGCGCTAGGAGAAAATGATTGTTTGCTTTTGATCTCGCGCTCGGGTGAGCTATATATCTGCCGAAGCTTTCGGCCACGCGCAAGATTGTTTCGAAAAATAGTTTAAAAGCTTGTGGTTTTGGTGTGCCATGGAAAAATTTGTTATACGGACGATTTTCAAGTGGGTTAACATGCGGTGATGAATTTATTATTGACAACTGTATTTTTGGTAGAAGACTGCGCGGGTTGAATTGACTTGTTTGTCGAATGCTGTTTTGAGAATAAAGAAAGACTTTTCAAAACTGTGCTGCTGCTTTTAATAGCACGATGTTGATGATTTGAATGAGTCTGCGATTTTATGGATTAAGAGATACTCCTGAATTTAGAATAAGTATAAAGTATATGGCTTTCGAGGTCTCGAGATAAATTTTGCTGTAATAGTAAATATATCATAATTTTTTTTTGTAGTATTTCAAATTAAAATACACTATTTTCCGAAATATCCTTGTGTGTTATTAATATTATTAATGTAAATGATTAAACAATATTAATAACAAATTTTATATTAAATCTAAAGCAACTAAGTGATAATGAATTCTTTTTAATTTTTAAATGAATTTTTAATTAAACAACGAGAATTAAAAATTATAATGCATTAATTAAAATAGGAATTATTTCTTACTTATGGAATTATTCAGAAGAGAATAAAATTTACTTTTTAGCTAGTAAATGTCTTTACTATTTTGTTTTCATTTATGAGAATATTTTCATGTTAGGATTAAAGGCTTTCTAAATGATAATGTCGCTTTAATCAGTACCGTACAATGTAGCTTGGATTCAAATCCAATTTGAATTACGTCGCAATGAAAGCATTTTCATGATTCAACTAAAAACCATTTAGTAAATCCATTTCAGAATTATCTCTTACAAAATTTCATCATGCTAAAAGACGAAATAATGAAATTAAATATACACAACTTATAGACACGGCACGTATACGAAAACTGACTCGAAACTATCTCACTTATTCAAAAGTAGCAATCCGACATCATCGATCATCCAAAAACCCTTGATCCAATTAATTAACTTCCGAGCGGACCTCATTTATCTCGCAGCAGCAGCTCGAATACAAGGCAACATCATTTTTAACGGACAAACTAGAGCCAAAGCCTGGGGGAGCTCACTGTCTAAGATCTAAAACTCAGGAGAAAAGTGGCTCCGGTATGGTCCTTACCGAGGCAATCCAGGTCATCGGTCAGATGACCGCTTGGGATTCTGCAAAGCCCCCCCTGTAGCTGTATCCTTTTTCAAGTAGAATTAACCTTTTATACTTCTTTTTTTTTGGCGGTAGTTCTATTGTTCAAAGACTGGGAGTATTGATTTTCTTTTCGTTTATGGTCTGATTTGGAATATCGTCGATGTGCGAGTATAAAGCCGCCGATGCTCTTTGAGGCTTTTTATTGCCGCGGGATTTCGCAGGGAATATATATTATCTTGATGCTTACGAGTTTCTTGCGGTTTATTGTTAACGGGATGACTTTTTTATTCTTTGCGGGAGTTGCGTCGGGAGGGTTTGTTTTATGGTTGTTGTAAGAATAAAAAAGTTCTGGTGTGGTCAGTGATGAGCTTGTTGTATTCAAGATTATGGGAATGCTGAAGTTTTCTGTCTTGGGTGGAGAAACAAAACGTTTTCGCTCTTCAAATATCAATTATCCTTATCGCAAAAATTGCAGCCAAAGCTAGAGCCAACAAAAGTACGAGAAATCGTAAAAAATAATTTGCAGAAATTGAAACAGCTACTGAATCGATGGTAGCAAACGCAAAGTTACCAAGCGCGTGCAATTAGAAGCAGAGTTAACTCTTGAGCCATCTACCGAGATCCTCCTAAAATGAACTTACTTTTATCGTACACCTCGAGCAGCGCAATTACAAGTTTCCCTTACATTTTTCACTTACTTCCTTGACAAATATCCGAAACTCGCCTTTCACCTTCACCAAAACTTCCGTCGCCAATCTAAACTTCAGCGATAGCCCTCCTCCATCAATTAACCCCATCCCTAATTAAATCAGTTAATCCTCCAGCGTCACCCAAAACGGAGTGACTTCAATCCTGCAAAACGGTATTTCTCCGTCTCTCGCGCACTCATAGCTCGCGTATCTTCCGATACAGGTGGACGAGCTCGTCAATTTCGCGCGGGATTATCGATCGACGAGGCCCAATGACGCGCGGCCAATCGAAAAGCCGCTGACTGGTTACACGAGCTAGCTCGTTGATGACCAAAAGGCCGGCGGGAAATTTGGCCGAGCGCTGGTAGCTTTTGGAAAATTGATCGACGAGATGTTTGGGATGCGCGTGGATTTTAATGGAGGGCTTGTTTAGAGCGAAAATTGGAGCTGGGCGATTGATTTGAAAAATCGAACGGTCGAGTGGAGCCGGAAAGGCTTTTGTTCGAACCGGAATGATAGCCCATTGATTCTAGTATTATACGATCACAAAATTTTGGTAATATCTTTCTTTTACATTCTTGATCTTTATACCTTTGACCTTCTTTCAGTTTCCCGCCGTTTGTGACTTATATTGCGAGTTGCAACATTACGCACGTGTATACGATACTAAGCGATTGATTTTATTTTTCCATTTAAAGAGGATCGTAGAAAGCCCTTGTAGTCTTCTCTTTGCGTCCTACATTGCCGCCTTTGGGAATTTTGCCTTTTATTGCGGCAGGGGAAATCGGTTACGAGATTTATATTATGCATGCGTTCTCTGTTGTCTTTTCTACTTTAGCACGTGTGTGTACTTTTAAATGATTGTTTCCTCGTTATTATTGCCCGTTTGTTTACACGGGCTTAAACCTCTTTTGTTAAATCTTTTGTTTGCAGTGAAATTTTTCACGTTTTTCTTTTTAGTGGACCAATTTTTTCTCATGTACGACGAGAAGTAATTTTTCAGTTTTAGTATTTTTAGCGCTAGCGCTTCTGGCTATTTCTTAGTCACGTAATTTGTCTATATAATCTTTTGTTTAATATTTATCGAAACGAATGTTCAAGTTTCTGAAATGTTAATGATAAATTATGAACACATGGAAGGCATTAATTTTAATTTGTACATCAAATCATTATCAATACAGAAATGCCGAATTTAGAAATTAGTTTATTTTTATATTAAATAGAATACTTTCGTCGTCTACATAAGACATGAATAGATTGAGTTTACAAAATCCTAATTTAATAAAATTTTGTTTTCCCCTTTAGCAACAATAAAGAATTATGATTTGCATGAGTTTTCATAAAGTAAATCATTCTAATGTAATCCATGTTATTCATATGTAATAAAAGCTTATCAGCTCTTTATCTTATCAACGTAATTGCGGGCTGAATTGCAAATTAAGGGTCGAATGTTCGTCTGAAGAAACTAGTTGCAAAAAAAATTACTCCACTTTTTAATAAAAATTTTAAGCGCGGAATAAGAAAACGTCAATTTTATTATCCTTAAAAAGATATATAAATATTTGGAATAAACTAAAAAGTACTCTATGTATCCCTTAAAAAGTATTAAGTATCATTCTTAAAATATTTAAAAAGAAAAAAATGAAAAATTTTATTAAAAAATAAAACGATAATTGACTATAGCTACGTAGGCAGTAATAATTTTTGAGCACTAATTTCCACGCGACGTTGACGTGTGCTTTTCTATATACGTATAATAAACGACGGTTCTTCAATTAGTTGAAATATACCCACCATAAAGCGCATGTCTGTGTTTTTATACAAAATTATAGTTTGCTTTCATATCGACTCTCTTGATGGGAAGGAACGAGCGACGCGATTTCGCGCTACTAAAATATTACACATATAGAAACCTGTACCATCACCGAAAAATCATTGTGTTTACTTATCCCCTTTTAAATAAATACGCTATCTTTTATGTATACATATATTATTATTCCTCTCATCGTTCCCTTTCTTAAAATTTATATAAGTAATAATCTCAATTACGTAACGTCCAGATTCGCGCATCGTGAACGCGGGCAGAGTCAATAACTTAACTCGAGTCTCGCTTACACATCCTCGCACGTATAGTTTTTTTTCTACATTAAGGCAGATCCCGTAATATATTTATAATGTTTTCTTCCTCATTTAATCGCTCTTTCGCGGTTGCGCTTATTACACTTACTCGTTTATTGCACGTACTCGTCGATTCACTCGCATCATTTGCACCTCTTCTTTCGCACTTATTTTTTTTTATTTCATAAGTATTATTTTTAAGATTCTTAAGTACCGTCAGATCCTTATTACTTCAACCGCACTGAATTGTCTGTAAAAATTGTCACTTAGCTGATCTGGAACAGAATGAAGAATATTGGGTTTATTATTTTTTGTTGGACACTGTGATTTTTATTTTTGAGCAATTGATTTTTAATGAATGTATGGACTCAGTTTGTAGTATAAAAATGTTCGTTTTTGATTGATTAACTTATACACCGACTTGAAAAATCTATTTGTAAATATGAAAAATTGAAGAGGAGATAAACCACTGTCTAGTATGATTTTATGTGATACTTGCAAGAGGTGATTAAAACGTTTATCGTCGTAAATAAGACTTATCCGAAATCTTCTTTAGTGCTTGTCGTAAATTTTACTTAACTAAAAGGGATAATATCAACCTCTTAAATAAGAAATTAGATAACTTTCATTCTCTTTTATCGATCTGAAATATCGAAAATGTTGCATTCAAAATAGAATTGAATTAATAAATAAAAAAATCAAATATTAAGAAACTAGTTTCATAAATGTTACATAGCAATACAACGAAATTATATTTTTTGAATTTTATGAGTTTTGCAAATTCAATCCTGCAATTAAACTTATTAAATTTTAAACAATAGTTTATACCGTATATTTTCTGCATAACCACTCTGATCTATTTAAATGTCAGTAATGAAACATGAGATTAGCAAGACTGACTGATATTTAAGACGTTAAACGTTTCAGTTTCCTCTGGTGAAATTCCTTATCACCCTGATACGACATTTGGGAATTATGGCATAACGATATAATGTTCCCACTGTATAAGTAGTGACAGCCGAGCTAGATCAGACGCACCATTCAGGTCGTAAAAATTCTAAACTTTCAAAAGTTAAATCGACTAGTTTCAAAAAACCTACTAAAACTTTCTTCCAAAACCTTCGAAACCTAAATTTTGTTACAAAATAAAAAAGTCCATTCTCGGCATTTCATTTCGATCTCCTCCCCACCGTCACCACGAAAATGAAATTCCAAACTCGGCCCGAAAAATTCGTCCGCGCACGTTCCTCGAAAATTCAATATCCACCAAGCTCGAGCCAGCTCTGTAACTTACCGCATGAACATCTTCTCCGCGGTGGTGGCCCTGGTGCGCGTGCGAGCGCCGCACAATCGAACTAATGAGCGCGCCAAGCGTCACACTTTGCATGTAGGCCTGAACGATGCGAGTCGGGCGCACACGTGCGGTATGTGCGCTATTGCGGGTATGTATGTATATGTGTCTGTCTGTGTGTGTGTACGTGTGAGTGTGTGGGTGTACGCGTGTGTTGCTGTCGCGCTTTAGAAGCCCTGGATTACGCCGTAGGTCTCGAGGGTTGACATTATTAGGTAGAAGAGCCAAAGCGAGAAGAGGAACACGGAAGTGATCAGCTTGGGCACGAAGGGCCCGCCGAGCTCGCCGCCAATGGCAGCCGAGCGCCTCAGCATCAGCACGACGATCACCAAGCAGGCCTCCGTGCAGAACAGCGTCACCGAGAAGGCCAGACTGTGGACAGAAATTATTGGGGCGAGGGTTAGTTGGAAGGTTGATTCCTTTGTTTTCCTGATTCGATACTGTTTTATTGAGATTTATAACATCTTTGAAATATACATATATATATATTTCTTATATTATGTTAAATAGATATTTTCTTAAAATTGTTAAATGATATACCTAAAGTCTGCAAAGGGTTTTTTATAGCAAAAAAGTTTAACATTTATAATTTTATGTGCAAATAGGTGATAAGAAACACTACTTAACCAATCAGAAATTACGTTCTTTGCGGTATTTTCGTCTCTAATAGAGTTTTTCTCATTTCAAATAAATTACATTTTATTACTTACTCAGCTTAAATGACAAATAACAAATTTTATGCATGAGTTAATCTTACTTTAACTTAATATGAATATTGCAAATATAGACATTTTATTTGCTGCATAATTTATGTTAAATGCTTTTCCTTTGAGACGTGGCATCAGGATTAACGTTTATGTTCCAAAGATCAATATTAATGTCTTCGCTTTAAAATATCTATCAAAATGAAGTTTATGAGCATCGTAACTTCTATGAGCATCCATGTGGATCGGGTAGATCTAAGATAGATAGAATTTATAGAAGTAGCGGTTTACGTACTCCATAATGCCTCTTTGATATATTCTTCTAATATTCCCATAATATAAATTTTTATCCCATTTTATTGTAAAAATATGTCATTTTCACAATTTTTCTCACGATAACATCAGTTCAAAACATTCACACAGCCCACCCATTCACGCACGCAAAAACATTTCAACAAATTTTTCCCAGCACCGAAATATGTCATCCGAGCCCTATCTCAACCCTTCCCAAAAGAAACTTTCCAAGCCCGAATTTCCCCTCTCCCTCTCTCGTCCAAAATAAAAATCGCCCAATCCTCTTCCGCAACTGTTCCGCGAGGCCGTGGCTCACATACACACGTGGCCCATAAAGCCGCGCGTCGTCCCCGTCGTCTCGGCCGTGCCGACAGTCATATTAATAAAGCGTCGCGGGGGCCGATCCGAAAACTCGGCTCGTAAATTCCGGCTCCGAAAATTCACGGCGAGTCCTCGCCCCCCAGCGCCGCGGCGAAATTGATAAGGCCGCGCCGGCGCCATCTGTCCGCGCTCACGTTGCGGCGATAACTCGCATTTTCCCAGGGCGCAATTCAAATTCCAGCGTCTCGCCCGGCGAATAATAATATTCCAGCTGCAGCGGCAGCAACGAGGCGAGCTTCCGTGTTCTCTCGCTTCTTTTTTTTTTTTTT
>JAPYZA010008465.1:0-10567 GCA_030522685.1 Eupelmus azureus | reverse complement strand
GAAAGAGAGAGCTAGACAGGTGGCAGACGGCGAACATGTATATATACAGCAACGCCGGTCAGGTGCGGAGAGGTAAAGCGTCGAGCGATGCGGCTGCAGTCGCGAGGCCGGCGATTTTTGAGTGCTTGCAGACGCTGCTGTTTAGGAGGAAAAGTTCTGGATTGAGTTGCTGGAGAATGATGCTTTGGAAGTTTGGTTTTGGGTTTTTCTGAGTAGGGTATGGATTATGGTTTGTTATGGAAAATGTTGTTTTTAGTTTGGTAGAAATTTGAAATGGTGTTGTAATAAATAAATGCCATTTGAAATGGTGTTGTAATAAATAAATGCCTGTTATCTGCTTTGGAATTGTTTGGAATACTAAAAAAAATATCGAATAGGATAAACATGAGTAGCACGTTATTTTATACGGTATTTGAGAAAGTAGAAAAAAATATTTATTAGAAATCGAGAAAATAAAAGATAAAAATCATTTTTTGAATTCCAACCAAGTACAGCTCAAAATGAAAGTCTATATTTTTATTCCAAAATTCACAGTCTAAAAATTACTGAACTTTCATAGCGGCAATTCAAGCGGAAACCCTATGATCTGAATTTTCGAATCGAACAGTAACAAGTTTGTTCCATGGAAAAAAAAATATCTCTGAATTGAAATTTCTATTCAAAAAATCTCCCGAGCGGCTATATATTTTCTCCGGAATTTTATTTTATTTTATACTTTATAGAAACGCAAACCCAGCCATTGAATTTGAATTTCACGAGCATTTCCAAAAGGGTAACCCCGAATTTGAATTGAATGGCATTTTTTTACTCCACATACATTTCAAAATTCGCTTAAAAAAAACCCCATCCCCCCCATACAGACCGACTCCAGCAACACGTCAAAAACTCCGCAGCTCTCCGCGAGCAAAGCAAGCCGGTACAATTCCTCAAACGGCGCGCCTCCGAAAATAGCCCGAAAACCGTGCGCGAAAGCCAAACATGACAGAGCCGCTCGAACCTTCCGAAAACGCACTTGTGCTTTTCGAGAACGGCCTCAGCGCAGAACGAGAAAATAACACGAGACGCTCGCAAAAGCGGCAAAAGGAGAAGGAGAACGCGCAAAAAAAAACGTCGATCCGCGCGGAGGCGCAGAATTCCAAATGATTAAATTAAAATTCCTCGAACGCTGAGTCCGAATCGCGCGCAGGCCACGGGGGGAGAGAGAAAAAAATAACCCGCGGCCGAATTCGCGCGATCAGCGGCTTTTGACCGTACGTGTTGTATATAATATCGCGACGACGGCACACTTTTGAGGCGCGCTGTGTGTATAGTTCTTAGGCGCGCTGGCGAGCGATCTTATTTCGCGAAAATACGGCCGTTAAAGTCGCGAGAGGCGTTTTTCTTCTTCGCCGGCGCGGATGAAAGTTTATTGCGCATTCCGAGAGTACGGGATTTTCCGCGGGCTATGGTAGTAATGGCTGAGCTATGATAATCGCTTTGGTAACGAGATTGTAAATTAGAGGCACTTCCGGTGTGTCGCGAGTTGGGGTTGCCAGGTGAGTTTTGTGTGTTTTAAAGTTGTTTGGTTTGTTTGTTTGATGGATAAATATTTTTGGTATTCTGTGGGAGAGGCAAGAAAATGTTTATTCGCATTGGGTAAATTTGGTTTATGGAGTTTTTTTATGGAGCGTTGAATTTTTTTGTATCGTTAAAGATTTTTGCTCGTTTCACGAGGACGGTTGTCAGAATGGTTTAAGGATAGACGGTAAATTAAGCAATTCCAGAGAACAATTTCTGATATTAATAAACCACTTTTCCTTATATTATATTTCAGAGACTTTTAACGATGCGATTATTGGACATCAGAAGCTTTTTCTCCGATGGTCTATTAAAACGTTAATGTTATTAGATGAGAAAGTCGCCTCGGATTCTTATCTCTTACATCCGCGCTTTTGTGCGCGCGCTCAAGAAAATAATTAACAAAAATAATTGTTATCGCATTAATGAGAAGAAAAATCGAGATGAGATAAAAATAAATCTCAAGAATTCCCCGCAATCATACAATTAATAATATAAACAATTAAAGTCGTATCATTATTCTTAAAGTGGGTTGAGTTACTTCCGCTCTAAAAAATTTGGATCTGAAGTAATGAAACTGCAACGATAACGACGCGAATAATAACATTGATTACGGCATTTATACAAAAATGCACTTCCTGTTGTTTACAATTTCAAGCCGGTTTTCACTGATTTTTTTTGCGCTCGTCTCGAATTATACGATGTTTTTAAGATATACATTTCGCAAAAATTCGAACTCTATAAAAAAAAAGATAAGTAATCCGAGATACAACACTGTTGCAGAGATCGTATTAAAAGGGAAAATGAAAGTCGGAAGGCTTGATTCAGTATTAAGTTATACGTGATTGAAAACGTTATAAACGTTAACAAGAAGCATTCGCTAAGATTCGTACTTGAAAAATAAGCTTAATAATGTTTTAATACTATTAACATTTTAATCCTATACAATTTCAAAGTAGCTTTTGAAACCCAACAAGTTTCAAAAGAAAACTTATAAACTCTGCTTTCCCTTTATTTTTAATGACATTCTTTGCAGTCGCTCATTAAAATTTCGACTTCTAATAAAACTATGTTGAAAAGAGATCCAAAGGAAAGCTACAAATCCACGTCATCCACCGAGATTCTGAAAGTGGAACCGTTTACGTCAGCGATTCTTTTATTAATCGAAGCCAAAAAATACAAGCGTCACACAACTGTCCGATTGAAAACCACAAGCCGGAGGTGCACGTCCTGCTTGTCAGTCAGTGTAGCTTTTCGACCTCGTGAGTCCAAAGTGAAAAGAGAACGTTTCGGACTTTCATTCGCTCGGCGCGAAAAAAAGAAGCAACTACTTTCTTCGGCAAATTTTTTCAACTGAAAAAAACCGAAAGCGAGGCGCGTCGAAGGCGGAAAAAAGCACACGCCGAGGCAGAAAGAAGACGAAGAGACGTAATCGGCGCGATAGTGGATAAACAAAATAACAGTATCCGGCGCGCGCGTCATGAAAGACAAAAAACGGGAGGAGAGAAAAAAAAGAGCGACTCTCATAAGATCCTGTTACGCGAATTTTCGGGCTCTCTTGGCGGCGCGGATATAAACATATCCGTCGGGCAATTATCCGCTCTCTTCTTCTGTCTCTTTCTTCCTGCGCTGGCCGGCCGCTGGCTGCAAGTGCATATAGGCGCTCGCGCGCGAGCGGGCCGAATTAATTATAATTTTTACAGGCCGCGGCCGAAAATAAAGCACGGAAATGCGGAAGAGGAACTCGGGCGCAGTTTATGACGTCCGATGGGACGGGATTTTTGTAAGTTTATGCAAGTGAATTTAGCGATGATGATAGTGGCCGATTTATGGTGGGGATGGCGGGGAATAAATTTGGGGATGCGTGGTTTTTTGTGGGAGGTTTTGGGGTAATTTATTAAATGTAGTTTGGTGAGGAGACAGGAATTAAAGTTTGGGATTCGGATGAGGATTGTAATTTTAAAGATCGGAGATGGTTGAGGAAGAAGTGGAAAATGTTTGAGGTTTTTTGTTTAAGCTTGACTCACCGGAGTGAGTCAACTTTTTTCGAAAAATGTAGGTATCGTTTTAATGAGAAAGTTTTTCAAACGATTCAGGAGCCTTATTTTTAGTCTATGCCTCATGGGATAAGATAACATCAGGCAATGAAGATTATGTTTTTTTAATCATATAAAAATAGAGATAATCTAATTATCTTAAAAAATACTAGATATAAGGTGTTTTTAACGAGAACAGGTCCTGGTCCCCAAATCATAAATTTTGAAAACTTCTGCAGATGTCTTTTGACACTAAATCGTGAAAATAATACTGCTAGATTCAATTAATAGGTCTATTATTTTTAGAAATACCATCAATAATATTAATATAATATACGACTCACAATAAATTATCTATTAACTTAACTAAACGTTCAAATTTTTAAATAATTCAACGTTATTAACTGGCTTAGGGCATTAAACATTATTTAGAAATATTGTATAAGATAAAGAATATTCTTGCAAAATTTCAGTTTCCAATTGAGATTTTGAAATAAATTTAAATATAGTTGACTCATTTAATATACATACAGGTTTTCTGTATTATAGAAGCCTATATGTATTTTACGATACAAGCTCCCAATAACTAATTTATTTTTATCATATTCTACGGTCTGCGAGTAAATAATGAATTCATTAAATAATATTTATGTTTGTCTACCAATTAAAAGCGCTGAATTATTTGAAAATTTCATAGATATGAATATATAGCTAAATTGGAAGTTGCATATAATAGGTAATCTAAGATATTGCTCATTGTTTTTCCAAGAAATAGTGGGCCTATAAAACCAAACTGAAAGCCGTTTTCTTCATTATTTAATAAGATACTTCCAGAAGTCCCATAAAAATCCATAATTCAAAAACCTCTCCTTGTAAATTCCAGTAACTTCTGCAATACGTGCAATCACATTTCTAGTATAATACTAATAACACCATTTTTCTCACACTCTACCATAAATTTCCCCCAATAATTCAAACAATCCACCCGCCAAACACAACAATCCCAAAAACCAACCAAAAAAACCCATAATCACCGTAACGAAACCTCCCGATAAGACATAACCAACCAAACGCGGCCACTCAACGCAAGTATTTCTCCAAGCATTCCACATACACATACACACCATCATGCCACGATCGCGCGCGCCTTTTTTCGCTCTATCCTTCTCTCCTCGCTCTTCTCCTCTCTGTCGCACGTCTCGCGTCCTCGAGACTCGCGCGCGCGATGTAAACAACCGCTTTCACCTCTCTCTCTCGCACTCCAGCTCTCGACGCCGGCGACTCGTTTTCATAGACAAGCCAGCGCGCGCATGACACCGATATCTTCTTTTAATCATGCAGCTCAGCTCTGTGCGCGCTGCACTTTGAGGAAAAGTCGACGCCTATTTTCTCCCCTCTGTTCTCCTATATATACATTTTGCATTAGTCACTTCTTTCGTTTTGCCTTCACACCTTTTTTCCTCTCCGTTTTTGCGACTCGCGCGCGCGCGTTTGATGTCGTCTACTCGCTCGATGTCTTATCTATCGATTATTAAACGTTAGAACGCGCTTTTGTTATTCTTTGCCGGGGTACACTTACACATAGGTATATAAGGCTGGACTTGTGTTTTTGCGTTAACGTAGGAGATAGCGGCGGCGGCAAAATTTTCATTATTAAAAATATGCCAGGAAAAATGAGAAGCGAATTTATGAATTCTGACACAGGGACTTTTTGTCGTTTGACGCAGGCGGTGTAAGTGTGTGTTTGTGCGCGCGCGGGCTTACCAAGTTGAGCGAGGTTTTATTTATCGATTGAAAATTTTCTACCGCCTGGCCGTCTGGTAATTGCGTCACGCGTGCTGTTCAAAATTTTGATAATGATTTTTTTTTTTCATAGTAGAAAATAATTAACTGCTGTCCTTGGTATTTATTTGTTTTTGTTTAGAAGAGATGCGACGATACGAGTTCGAATGTTAATGTGAATAAAAAAAAGTTTTTAACAAATTACAATATGTTTTATTGCGCTGGAAGTGATGGTAATAACTGTGTTTCAAAATTTTACAGCTTCCTTTTTTTAAAATAAACGCGATAAACAAAAGAGAAACTGAACTCTGAATGACGTTATTACAAGAAAGTAATTTATGCTGACTTGAAAAGAAAAATGCACGTCCAAAGAGAACACACGGCGCTTGAAATGTAAAAAAGAATTTTCATCAGTTGTTTTTCAATGCTCGTACTTCTCTTTTACAAGACTTTCGAAATTAACGTCGCCCCAAAGAATTACTCCAAAATATTCGACGTTTTTTTTATTTTCCATCCCGAGGCGTTGAATTTCCGTTTTTTTCCCGGGCTTCGAAAACCCATAACTTTCACGAAACAGTTTCGTTTATCAAAAAAGCATTTTGAATTTATATGGACGTCAATATAATGAAAGACGATAATACACCGAAAAATTCCATTTAAAATTTCACACGTTACGCCGCTAAATTTACCAGCGATAAAAAAAAAGTTAAGCAGGTTTTATAAAGCTATGCGTATATATTTCACAGCTCTCACGTCTGCGCGGACGATAAAAAATTTGTTTTTAAATCTCAAGTAGTCTGGATATTTTTAATTAAAATAAAAAAAAAGGATCATGTTTTTACTACATGAAAATTGGTTTTTACGCTCCAATTTTTAGATTTCAAGGTTTGTTTTTTTTCAGCCGGTTGCGTAAGCTGTAATGTTATACTGTATTGATAAAATCTTGTATAAAACTTAATTTTAATTCAAACCACCTTATAAATCTTGGTGCCATTTACAATCAAAATTTTCATATACGCAACACGAGAATCTTAATAAACTGACAAATCAACAAAGAATACCAAAATAAAAATAAGCCAATTCAAACACTTATCTACCAACCTAACTATTCACAATACGATATCAAGAAGCATTCCAACAAAAATA
Organism: Eupelmus azureus; assembly: GCA_030522685.1. Lineage (NCBI taxonomy): Eukaryota > Metazoa > Arthropoda > Insecta > Hymenoptera > Eupelmidae > Eupelmus > Eupelmus azureus. Next base: position 4,046 of record JAPYZA010008465.1, on the reverse strand, counting down.
AGGTGATTCAAACATTGACACTCGACGTTCAATTTCCAGTAACAGCAGGATAAATACATTTTTCGCAACGGTATAGAAAACCCGGGATTTCCCAGCCGCATATAGCCGCCACTCAGCGCTGATCGGCCGATAAAGCAGGGCCCCCGTGCGCGCGCATCTCGGGCACGCACTTAATCATTCGAAGAAAGCGCGACTGCTCTCGCAGCACTTTCAAACTTCAAAAACCACCGGAGTGGTATGTAAAAGCCGAGCGTCATGCATCTCTCTCGGAACGTCCGTCTGCGTGATGCTCACTCGTTGGCGAGCGCGTCCGTCCTCGAAAAAGGCTCTTAAAGCCTCTCGCCTGCGCGTTTACATTCCCTTATACGCGTCCAAAGCGAGCGAGAGAGAGAAGGGACGCGCGAGATCAAAAAGGAGGAGGAGCAAAAAATGTTTTTTTCCTTTTTTATATGCTTTAGTGACGCACGCGCGTAGGGTTCGCCTTTCCGAGAAGCCGACTCACCAGCTTGGCGAGGGCATCACTCGAGAAGCGAGGAACAAACGCTATATATATGCTGCAAAACTACAGAGCGGCTGGGAGATAGCTGACGGGATCTGGTTTGGAAATTAATTTTGATTTAGACGCGGGGCTGGTATTAGAGTGATTCGCCGCTTAATTTTTTTGCGGACGGAGGAAGGAGCGGATTTAACGAGAGAGCTCGAGACGCGCCTGGCAAACAGCGCGGAATAAGAGTTTTATACGTCGGCTGCGCCGTTTTTCGAAAGGTTTTGAGAATGCCTGGAACGTTATTAGCTCGGGCTTCTAAGATTTTCTTAAGGATCACTCGCAGCGTTTTTCGCATTCCAGGGGAAAATCGCAGCGGATTTCCATTATGACGGCTGGAATTAATTCTAGTACGTTCTTTCTGGGTACTTTAAATAAAATTTAACGTTCGAAGAATTGTTGAAAGTTTTTAAAAAGATAATCAATGTTGTTCATTTTTTGATTTGTAATTTTGACAAGGGAAATTCTTATTGTCATTCTGGATAATGTTTTGAGTGATGGCAAGTCTTTAAGAATGATGCGTCAGCAAAATTAGAATGCAAGGGTTGAAATTAAAAATTTGAAAATGAATATTTAAACTTTTTTTTACTATCGATTTCGAAAATCCACTTACTAACGCCTAGTTAATGTTTGAAGAGATTCTTAGGAAATTTTTGAAAAAAATCACGACGTAAGTAAGGCTTACTCTTTAGTGGCTTCTTCACAAAAAAACTATTTTGCTGAAACAGGAAAAAATCATGTTGAAACTAATAAAATTTCTCTTCTGCTTTGCGATAGGAAAAAATAGATAAAATCTATTACTATTAACAGAGCCATTAAAAAGAAAATGACCCATTACAGGTCAATTAATTAATACACGTAATTTTTATTAACGTTGTACATACTTAAAAAATTAAAAAAAAACAATTTTTTATGCAAATCAAATTATTTTAATTTAAAATTTTTATATACATAAATAAGAAATCTTTTGATACTAAATATAGTTTTATTTCGAGTACAAAATAAAAGATGAGCAGGATACTAAAAACTGTGGAATGATATAAACATTGAAAATGAGGACTTTCTTTTCGGTGACCTGTGAGACAGCTTATGATTACGTACGATTACGTACGATAGCAGACAGCAAAAAATATTATCTGATTTAACAAGAAGTAACGCGATCTTAGTCATTGAATTTCACGGAGATTTCACTCAAATTTTCGTCCTACTACATATTTGTTTAAATAAAACTCTGAAGTATTTGCTTATGTATGTTGAAAATTATTTTTTGTTTAATGAATTTCACAAAGTACAATATTTTAAAATAATAGAAATAGCTTTTAATTTTAATTTCATTAATGAAAAAATATCTGAGAATGAACTTGAATGCATTGTGTTACCAATCAACGTAAATACAAAAGTAACATGTTTATATATTTATAGTAATTCAATTCATCTATAAAATGGTTTATATTTCACTTGTTATTTTGTAAAGATCGCATTTTTTTAGAGTTACATTGCATTCTAGCAAGCTGTACATGTATACGCAGTTAAGAAATCAATATAGTTATAATTTAGAAAATATTTTTATTTCAATATGAGCAGTTTCTTTGAATTAACAGAATATATACTGATATGATGGATTAAAACGAATTTTTAAGTACATGTCATTCGATTTACGTATTAATAACCGTTTAGTATCGAACGATCCATACATGTATTATTCTCCGAAGCATACATATATAAATTAATCATTCACAACTACTAACAACTATAGAGTCTAATAATTCATCTCGTACATAACCAGACCTGAGCACTTTCCAGAAATTACAATGCTTTGCAAATCAATCCAAGGTAACGTCGTTCTCAAAACTTCAACAAAGACCCTGAATCACATCAAACCTACTCAATACTCAGCAAGCTTCATTCTCCGCAAACCCATTCGAAAAACCGTTTCATAAACCCACTCGCGCTCCAGAACGCATTTCGAACGATTCGAATAAATAAATACGTTGAATTCAAATTTATCCCCGCGCGCCTCGAATTTGATGCAGCAACAGGCCGACGCTTCCTATCCGGCTCTCGCGTTTCATCGGCTCCTATCTGTTTTTCCTCATTGACCGCCAGGCTCTACACGCGCAGCTCACTCGCGCGGCGAGCCCCGCGCACACGTGACGCACGAAGAACACGCGAGAGCCGGCCCGGCTGATCCCGATCATATGTGCACTCTCTATGAGTCGCCGTTTTTCACTGATTTCACCCACTCCCTCTAGTATCTTTTTGTCCCTACTCCGCGGATATTTCGATTACGCGGAATGCGGACTCCGCGGGCTTCAATAAAACACAGCGCCGCCGCCGTCGTTTATTAGTCATCGGCTCGCGTGCTTGGCTCTTTCGAAAAACATGACTCTTGAATTCTTTTCTTTTTTCGGAATTTTTTTTTCAGGCCGCGCCGATAAGCCAGAGCGGCTTTTGGTTTTTTCCGTCTAGCGCGCGAGCTTTTTTTTTGAGGTTATGGCTGACGTAAAGTTAGTTAATGACGAATGAATAATACGCTTTCTGGAATCCAGGCCTGGGTTGCGCGCGCCGTTCGTAAAATCGTTTTATTATAATGGGAAGTGCGCGAGTAAATAAAAGCAGGAGAGAGCTTGAGGGGTGAGTATCAGGGGTGACGTTAACGCCGTTATATGGTAACGTTATTTTAGGAGCCGAGCGATATTTCAGTTTTCTAGGAATATTGCGCGCGAGTGCCGGGTGGCAAAATTCTGATACTAAAGGCTAAGGGCTGTATATAGAAATCGTACGAGCTCCCAGACGTTATATGGGCCTATTTATTGCAAGGGTCTGGGCGCGCTTATAAGAATCCAATAAGTGAATAACGGTTGTGTGTTTTGCTGTTTAAAATGTATATACGGGGCCGAGCCCCGCCATCAATATTCCAGCGGGCTCCCGGAGAAATGCGCATTGAGTAGAATTTCATTCCGTGAAAAATAGAGGCTGCAGTCGAGAATAATTTAAAATAATTTTTTACTCTGTCGATATGAGCGCTATTTCATCATGCCGGCCGTTCGAAGCGTTTTAAAAAATGTGCGCTTACCTATTGCGCTCCCCGGCGATTAAATTAAAGACTCGTAATCGTGTCTAATATTACTTAATTAATTTTTCAATTTCCTTCATCGCCGATACAATCTAGAATAAAGCTCGGCATAGCGTTTAAAGACGCGAAATTAGCGCGTGACTAAAATTATTCTCTCCCTCCGACTTATAAAAACGCTCCATACGCGATTTCCAATAATATTTCTGCACAGCGCTCGCGCAGCTTTGGCAACTCGCAATTCTCCAGCCAGCCGATCGAGGGGAAAAAGTATAACAAAAGAAATTTTCGTTATAGGGTAACGCAACGTTGTGAAACGCGAAGCAGTTGTAATATCTTGAGCGCGCAAAAATAAAGCCAGCGGACTACGCGAGTCATTTAGGTGTGCACTCTCGCTCCGCGCGCGGGGCGGCAGGCAGGCGAGTCTCT
>JAPYZA010008455.1:0-15226 GCA_030522685.1 Eupelmus azureus | reverse complement strand
CAGCCAACGTCACATAAACAAATTTTATAACCGCAAACTTTTGAAATTTACCCATGCGTTAACCTGAGTATCATAATTTTATTTATCTTAAATATGAATAAAATAATAACATTGCCTAAGGTAAGTCTGTGATGATTTAACGTAACGTAACTAAATTACTGCCATACCATGAGAATTTATTTAATTCATTATTATTATTTTATTTATTTAATTTATTTATTTCTTTGTAGACCAGTATAAACAATATTAATTAACTAATTTTATTTTATTTTGTTACAAAATGCAACACATATACTGTGTATATTGAATATACTGTATCGAAAAACTACACATTATCTGTGTATTTTTAGTTAATAATTCATATTACACAAAATTTTTTACAGTGTAGTGGATGTCTAATTCTTCACAGTTGGCCATCCCCTGTCCAAAAAATGGGGAACGTTTCTATCAGGGGGACCTGATTTAACTTTTAAAGATTATGGCGAATCTCTGTTTAATGCACACCATCTACGATCAGAAAAAACAAGAACTCCATAATACCACATAGTCTCCCGCGAAACCCCGAATGATTAGGTATCACTTGTTACATTTGCTACCGCACTCGCTTATACCTCTTTCAAGCAAGACATAAAACTTTATAAATATCAAATCGTCCTAACGATCACCCCCACCCTCCATCCCACAATCTACCAATCCTAATCCAAACAGAATAGAAAATCTCATTCTTCCTCGCCGTCGCAAAACACAGAAAAAGATTACAAAACGGAACCGGAACGCGGCTACATCGGCCTAGAGCTCGCACCGAGAACTACGTGCTCCGCAAGTATATACATACATATACGTATATATACACGGAGCAGGCTGCTTGCGCCCCGGCGGACTCGGATTTATGAGACCGTCATATTTCGCAAGTTGCGAGCCGGTAATTCCTGGCCGCGCGCTCGGCGGCGCTCGGCTGGCTCGCGGCCGATTTATGGGCCGCGGGTGTCCCGCTTGCGCCATTAATCCTTCGCCCCCAATCGAACTTCCAAGCCGTTCCCCGCCCGTCGCGCCTATATTTCCCGCACGCGCGCATGTGTATACACCGTGCAGGGTGGGGGCCTATTACCCCGCGAGTATGAAAAAAAAAAATTTCTTAATCTCTTTGGGCGGTGGAAGAAGGCGCAGGCGCAAGGCTTTCTATCATTTTCTATTTCGCGTTTCGCGCGCCGGCGATAAATTTTCGCGCGCGCACGATGTATAAGCGCCGCGAGGGTAACCTCGTCGGCCCCTTTTCCGCGGGGCCGCGTATGCGGGGCGGGGGGGGAGGAGGTGGGCTTTTGAGTGGGAAAATTATTAGTTTCGCGTGTGATGAATATTCGACTCTGTTTTGGAAAGATGCATGGCCGAGGAGAGGTTATTGTGGGAGCGATCGGTGGGTGGAAGGGTTGAGGAGGTAGGCTTCTTCGCTTGAATTTTACGGGAATTTGTGAAAAGTAATGACGGAGGAGATACTGCCTGCTGTGATTTATGTTGTGGGAGTTATTAATAGGAGTGGAGCGAATTGAATAAAGGAAGAAGCTATGTAGATGAATTTGGTTTGAGAACTGAGCTTGCTGGGAAAGGTAATGTTAATACAATTTTAATAAACTATAAAAAACTTTACCGCTGTAATAATGATAAATTTTGTTATATGTTACCTCTGTTCTGTTCTCGATAAAAAATTTAATTATTCTAAAGCATGTGTGAAAATTGACGAAAATTTTTCTTAAAGTAATGAGAGAGATATTTCGTCTCATATAAATTATTATTGCATATATTTGTTGAAAAATTGTTACATTTTCCAAAAAAATATATAATAAAAAAAAGAAAAATTTTCTTTATAACTGGCAGTAAATATTAAAAAGAAAATAAATAACGTGACCCTACATTGATACTTTTCAATAATGAATGATATAAACCATCTTGAATCATTTATGCTTGTTGGAGGTGACAATTGTCAATACTTTTTCAGAGACAAGTTCAACACTATATCGATAACAATCATTTCACTGGGACTACAAACAAGTTAATTTTCAAAACAAGTTTGTCTACTTATTTAATTTTTAGCATATATATTGTTCATTAAAAATAAACCTTGAATTAAGTGGTAAAGCTTAGCTTAATGTTCAACCATTTGTAACTTTGTACATAATTATTGACATGCTCAACTTATATACAAGGTCTCTAATGAACGCTTCTATGCTTTACACTTTTAATTGTTTGCTGAAGCAAGTCTCTACTTCTATTATAAATTCTTCGATAATGCCGGTTTTAAAAAAGACCATTTTTTTGGCCTTCTTTTGCTTGGGTGGGCCAATGAAAAAAACGTGCGGACATGTGAAATATTCAGTCAAAAAATTTCTATAATGCTGCTTAAGTTAAGCTGGTGACCGAAAGATTGTGTATTTTTTTTCAATAATTTTTTAAAGTACAGATCTCGGAGTGAAGGTATATATATTTTCAATAAATTAAGATGTACCTAACTTCATTTGGAAAAACCTATAAACTCTATAAATCGTTAAACTAAAAAAGAAAACGTATTCTTATCAATTCTATAATAGATTTTTAAGACAGAAATTGGCAGCTGTTATGCCAAAAATGAAAAAGTAATAATTTCTTAATAAAAGAGTGATATGTCATAACTTTCAATAAATTTCTTTAGTAAACAAACTCGGCGTACTAAAAATCTTTCATCAAAAAGCACTCCAAAAAACTTTCAGCACCCATTCTATTTATCACAGCAGCTCCAAAATAATCAAACCCATTCACTCTCCAACAAAAAAAAGAACTAAAGATAAAACCTGTCATAAACGAGCGCTAAACAAACAAAACCATTTTTCTCGTCCCCAGCAGACATCGCAACTCCGCGCGGCAAGCTCAAATCTCTCAGCCAGTGATATCCCCCGACTGGTTGCCGATTCAGCTCGTCGGGCTTAATTTCGCGTCGCGGCATCCAGGAAACGATAATCCGTCTTTTGTGATTCATGTTATCGGCGCGCGCACGTATATACACTTCGCTCAACGAGGAGAACGAGAGAGAGAGAGAGAGAGAGAGAGAGAGAGAGAGAGCGATAGTCGATGACGGCGCGATTAGCGATGCAGATTAACCCTGCGCTCGCGCTCTCGCGATTTATGTCAGCGCGCCAATGTCAAAACGATTCCCGGTGCGCTCGCGCTAAATCACAAAATGCCGAGCTGTCGCGAGCGGAGAGAGAGAGAGATAGAGCTGCATCACGGGGATTAAGCGACAATACCAGGCCCTGCCCTTATTCGTTGACGGCTGGCTCGCTGCGCGCGTGCGGTGAACTTTCTTCTCTCCGACGTCTATTTCTGGGTTGGCCTGTGTTGTAGTTGTGGTTCGCTGTTTTGACTACGCTGGTTGAATAAGGATTGAGACGTGGTTTGATGCCGTGATGTGCTGGCTGAATAAAAGAGGTTTTTGTTTGGTGTGGAGGTCTTTTTATTGTTAGTGATGTAATGTTGAGATTCTGATGGATTGTTCAAAATGCTTCTGATAGGAATAATTAAACAAAATGAAATTGTGATTTTGATTTTTAAGATTTGAGTCAAGTGATGGTATAGGATTTTATAGCTGAATTAATTAACAGATTGAAACATAGTAATTAATTACATTATTGAATAACAGAAGCTGCAGTATAAAAAACATAATTTACCATAAACAAATTTCCAATAATCTAAAATACTTCATTTGTAATTACTCTTCTCATAACTACAGTATCAAAACTGATACTTCACCAGCTACCTATACGTTAATTAATCTCAAATTCCTCAAAAATAATTGTGACACACACACTTGCCACACAAAAAATCCTACCACCACCTCCAACTCCAAAAAACCCCAACACCCAAAAAACAACACAGTAGCCAACTGCCACACTTTCCCTCTCTTCTCCCCGCATCTTCCTAAGAGTGTCAGCTCGCTCTAAACAGCGAAACTCTCGGGCTTGTGCATTTGCTGCTCTTTGCGCGCGTGGCGCTCCCCATAAATCCAAGCGTTAACGAGCCGACGGCTGCCGTCGCTGTGGTCCCCGCCGGGAAAAGTATGCGACGTCCTACTTGATCCCTCGTTAAGTCCGCGCTGTTCGCTGCTGTTTTCTGCGGCTCTTCTCTCGCCGGCGCGTCGTTATACACGCGGCGCATATTTATGCGTGCCAAGGAGAAGGGAAAAAGAAGCCGGTTATCGAGAAAGTGAGCGCAGCCGATTATCGGAGACGCCAATCGAGAGGCGCGTGCATGAGAATGCATAAAAAAGCCAGAGGTACTCGCGTTCGTGCATGCGAGCTCTGACTTTTTTTTTGAGTTTGAGATGCGCGGATGTTGGGTGTATGTATGGGTGGGATTGAGCTTGGTTTCTTGTCGTTGGCTTTTCTTGATGCGTGGATGTGTAAGCAGGGGCGAAAGCAGGAAAGCAGAGAGGACGAATAAGGCGAAAAATTGTGCGTAGCTAGGAGTGAAGGAATTGGCGTTGCTGAGGCGAGGAGAAATTAGTTTGATGGTAGTTCGGTTTAGCTGTAATCTGAAGTACACTGAGAAATGTAAGGTAAAAATTACAAAGTTTTGGTAAAAATTTCTATTCTTGGTACTAAAGATGTTGCAGACTGAAAAAAATTTAAAAATTACCATCCGAGAAAAATGGTTGTGAAAGATGCTATACGTTTTTCCATAATAAGAATAAAGTTTATCACATAAAAAAAATTTAATAAATGCATTAACATTTTTGCAATGTTCATGTAATTTTTTTATTTGTATATATTAATATTAATTTAATCAACATATCAAATTATTAATGTAATTTATTCGTATAATAAAACTCTGATGAAAATTATGTAAAATATATGTTTAGATGTATTAATTCAAGTGATTGAAAGCATCGCAAGCGAGCTGAGATCGGATGTCTTATTCCATATTCAGTCAACATTTATTTTTTCTGGCAAGATGTTATTACAGTTATAAAGCAAAATGTGCGGATGAGAGTATAAATATCGGAGAAATATAATTTGCATACTCTAATCAAAGGTAATTTTGCACTTAATATCCAGGGAACACGCACAAAGTGGGTATACAAACGATAATGACAATGTAATAAAATTGGAAGATATTAACCACAAGGCAATCCCGGCTGAAATATGTAAATTATCGCTCTCTAATTTATATGTTTCTCGAGAAAGTTTATGAATATACAAAAACATAATTCTCGACATGGCATCGATCCTCCAGAGATAGTGGATCTCCACGGCTTCAGAAACGCCAGGAAAAAAATATACCAATTTATAAAATTTAAACGGCAAGGAAATCTAGATAGACCAGAATAGCAGACACGCGTTAACATCTAAAGATCGTAACTCCATTCAAAATATCCCACGACTGTTAATAAATATGTTAAACACATTTACACCGTTACTCAACCGTATCGTAACGATGATCTTCGTCAACATTACGCATAAATAATCTGCGATCGGATTAACCCGTCCGCCAGTTTCATTGCCGATAAAGATTTTATTAATAATCCAAATACCCACAGATAAATCCATTCCAGCCTCATTAAACTCCACCCACATTATTTTTCAAACACCCAGCGACTCCTCTTTATTACTGCTGATCTCTCGTACTTCTAATTACACACACGCACGCACACACACATATCCTCCTCTTACCGTAAATCCTCAGTGCGCGCGCAAAATCACTGCCATTCAAATTCCGTCGCTATCATTTTCCCACGCGACACTCGGGCCTGCGCTCAATTTGTACATTTATACACTCGCCAGTCATTCGTACATACACATAACATTTTCCTTTTTCCATTCGTCCGCTCACTCGGCTGTCAGTTCCTATGTACAAACCCGGTATAAACGGCTGGAATAATATCGCCCGCTCACCTTGGCGCTGACTCGCGCGACGGTAATTCTTCCCTAATCGCGCGCGATAATTTACGGGCGGCTAATTAGCCATGCAATAAGTTTTTAAAGAGCCGCCGAGCGCGCGAGTCAATAATTAATGACCCAAAGCGAGCGAGTGCAACCTATACCTGCCATCCTTGCGCGCTCTGTAATAACTCGTTCTCTCTCCCGCGAGCGCGTTTATATACGCAGACAGACGCCTATACAGCTCGCGGCTGATTAAAAGTGCTGAAAAATAGGTAATATCCCGGCGGCCAATTAGCGTAATTAATAATTGTCTAAGAAGGGATATATCTCAACGAACGCTCTCGCGCGCTAAGTATAATGCGTGTAATTCTGGTGTATACACATAACCCGTGGCGTGTAAAGAGTTGCGGCTCTGCATATATATACAGCCGCGCGGTGCGATACCGATCTCAGAGTCATCATCCCGACGAAATAATTAGACGAGCCGCTCGGCACTGGTAGTTTGCAGCTATGCGCGCGTGATCACCGGACGTGCGGCAGTAACTAACCGCGCGCCGCGCCAGTAAATAGTCTGCAGCATTGCAGCGAGGGGCAGCTGTCATCATTAACGTCACGCGGGGGGTGTTAATTTCTTCTGCATCTCTCTCTCTCTCTTTCTCTGGTATTACGTATGCGCGCTCGTTCACGGGGCTTATATGGCGCGTGTGCACGCAGAGCAGTTTGATGCACGGTATCAGGGGAATGCGAAAATGAATAGGTGTGTGTGTGTGGGTGGGTGGGTGTGAGAGAGAGCGCCAATTTCGATCGGGTCAAATTGCAGCGGGGGGATGAGAGATTGCAGGGATGCATGTGGACTGACTTGACCCGTGGATTCGTCGGATGCTGCGGGGATGAGAATGGAGAGGGAGTGGGGGATTTGGCGTTGGATGTTTATTGTTGGTACGTGGTCGGGAATACTTTTGGGTGCATTTTTGCTTCTGATGCGGCTAGTAATTTTTTATTTTCGTCAGAATTTGATGAAGGTGGTTAATTAGTCTATTGGACCAGGAGAATAATTGACATATAGTTACGTTGAAGTATCTTTAAAAATGAGAGACGGTTATGGGAATTTAAGACAAAAAGTTCGTAGATTTATTTATGATAATTCTTGTGATAAGCTTTATTCTTAAATAATATAAGCATTGATTATAATGCAGACTAGGCAGAAAAACAGCTTTTTGCGAATCCCGTCAATAAGTTATTGCGTCGACTGGACTCATCGTCGCCTTCGGTATAATTTATAGAACGAGTTGTCGAAATGTCAGGAACGCTCGGAACGACTCAATTATACATATATCAAGCTGGCAGATCCGCTCTGCGATATCGTATTTATAAAAGTAAAATAACACATGTTTGGCGCCGCTGCGCTGCTATAAATGCAAACGGGAGTCCAGGCAGATTTTATGCTTTGCAATAATAGATACTGCTATTCGTGCAGACCGACAAAAAGGATCATAAATTAGTCGGCTCTTTCAGGCTGACCGTTACTGGGGTCGTCATGCTGAAAAATTCGAAAGAAATGAAATAAGAAAATGTTGAGGAATGGGTCAAATGATTATATCTGTGCATATAGTATATCTTGACAAAAATTATATAAATAATTTAAAACTGGCTTATTCATTAGCATTTATTTATAATTAATATAAAATAAATTAAAAGTTTGAACAAATACATTAAATGATTAAACTACTTGATTATAATCACTACAACTAATTTCCATAGAATTTATTGATATTAATCACCCAGCTTTATACCAACACAGTTATTTGCAACATTAATAGATTGTTAGCATATTCACGTTTGCGATTAGCTTTCAATACTTGTAAAATTCATCAATTCCTATTCACATCACACGCGACACAGAACAAATTCCAAGCCACCACGTCACTCCCGTGAATCCACTACACTCCCCAATCTACATACACGCATACACTCGCACACCTATTCAAAACAGTAGTCAAAGAATACGAGAGCGAAGATCGGGAAAGGAATGCAGCGATCGGAGCCCCTTCCCCCCCTTGTCATCTCTTACATGATCGAGCCTCCCGATTAGACGTCGATCGATCGGCTGCCGCTCGCCTCCTGATTTCCTCCTCTCTTTCTTCCTCTGTTCCGCCGCCGTCAAATAATAAATAAGCGCCGGAGACAGAGACTACCGCGGGGCAGAAATAAAACGAGGCCCGTAAGCGCGCCTCTTCCATGCCAACGTCAAATAATAAATAAGCCAGGCTCGCGCGAGCAAGAGAGAGAGAGAGAGAGAGAGAAAAAGGAAAAATGGAAGATCCAGAAGCAGAGAATCAGAAAGAGGGAGAGAGACAAGCGAGAGCGATCAGTCCTGTCGATGTGACGCGCGACTACTGAATTCACTTTGGAAGAAACGAGTGTCGCTGCCGGCTAAAAGAGAGAGAGAGAGAGAGAGAGAGAGAGAGAGAGAAAGAGAGAGAGAGAGAGCGCGGAGCACGCAGCGGCCCGTCAAGTATGCGCGGAATGAAAACTGTCAGCCCCTTGACGGGCCGCTGGTTGGGGGCGACAGCTCGCAAATGCACAGCAGCTCTCACCCCGCGATGCACTTGTATGGGTGTCTCTCTCTCTCTCTCTCTCTTCTCTATATATATATATATGTATATGTACGTATATATGCATACATATGAGAGCGCATGCGATATCGCACTGTTGCTGGTCGCGTGAGCGCGCGTCAGGCGAGGTTCTAGCGGGCGAGCGCTGGGTAGAGGAGAGAAAAAAATATGTTGCCGCTCTGCCACTGACACGACGTATTGACGTGCGTTTCGCGATCAATCGGCAAGTCCATTAACTCGCTGCTGCCGCCGCCGCTGCTGCTGCTGCTGCTCTTTCTCTCCTGGTGCAGCGAGTATGCGCTTTTTATCCCTACTCTTGCTCTCTCTCCCTCTGCAGTCGGGTTACATGGGTATAGGGTTTTTTATTTTGTTTTATTTTTATTTATCGGGAGAGCTGCCGTTCAGGTGTGTATCTGTAATTTTTTGAGGCAGGGAAGAGGTAGCGATTGACGTTTTGCCTTTTGCGATGAGAAGAGAATGTTGCTGACGGCTGATTTTTCCGTGATTTCTAATGTGATTTATAAATGTGAGATTAACGTGTTTATGGGAAGCTTTTGGTATTATTTTGGAAAAGTTGATAAATGTGAAAGTAATAGCAAGCCTTTTATTCAAGTTATTTCACCCTCATGGGGTTGCGGCCCTAAATTCGAAAGGGTTGCATTTTGAAGCCACTTGAACGACCTTTCATTTGAACTCTGCAAAGTTTATGAAATTGCAAATGTTTATGATTTATAGTGATAAAGGGGGTGAAAACTTTATGTAGTCATTTCTCTATTTTCCCTCCACTTAAAAGAGACAAATTTTTTTTAAAATTCATATTTTTTTCTGCTCTACACGATGGTATAGATTTTATACGTTGACCTATGGGGGCCGGTTTCCTATATGGTCGTGGGCATCGTTCTTTAAAAGAGTCGAATAACTGATTACTGCCTTAACCTTCCAATATAACTTTTACTTAATATTAACTAAAATTCAAAACAAAATTATTGAATCTCAACAACATATAATAACGCAATCAATTTGTATCAGTGTCAAGCAACGCAGTAAAACGCGAAAATTTATATTCAAGCGAAAGCATAAATATCCGACCCGTCGAAAAAAAAGGTCAAAAAACAAAAACTTTTATAGGTCGATCCCATAAATTCCCAAAAATTTCAAATTTCAGCATCTATAAAAAGCCTCCGAATAAACGTGTTCCCCTACTCCCCTTTCAAAAATGCGCGCGCATTCCGCGTCCCGCATGCGGGCATTAACATAACGTCAAAATTTATAATTACCAAGCCCCGTTCGATACTTTTAATTTACAAGCGAGGTCAACGACTTGCCTATTACAAAGTCGCACACTACATTACCCCTACTCTTCTTCCCACAACCGATAAATATAGAAAATGGAAAACGCAAAATACGAACTGTTTGCACGACGTCGTACCACCCTTTCCTTTTCTATACAACCCCTTAGCCATGCTTTCTCGGTGACGTTGAAATAAATAAAAACCCGAGCTCACGCGGAGTGTATACGTACTTGGCATGCAGGCCGCAATTACTTCGGCAATTACCGCTGAAGAATATTGCGCTTGACGCGGAATAAAAGGCGAGAGCCGGCGGCGCGCGCGAAATTTAATCACGCTGCGGGGGGATTAAAATGTAACGAACGAGAGCGGTGCCAGTCCTTCGCGCTGACGGATTTCGTCCGAAAAAAAGAGAGCCGAGAGCTTTTTTTATTAGATTCGATCGGGATTAAAACGTGATTTTTCAAGACGCGCGCCTCGCTTTATCATTGATTTCGCGTGGAATAAAAATTGCGGAGGACGCGAGATTGACGGGACGAGTTGGGATAATTCGTTCCAAACAGCGATTCGTTTTCTTTTATTATACGCGTAATAAAATCATAATCGGAAAGTGAATTTACTTTGGTAACCAACTCGCATTTCCTTCATCGTCAGCCCTAACTTCAGCACTTAGCCAAAGTCCACCGCGGCAAAAACTGGGAGGGTTGGCTCGTCCAATAAACGTGGAAAAGTTCGTCACGTCCGATGGCTAACGCAGCACGCGCGGCTCTAATAACTCCCTCCAGAGCCATATTTCAATACAATACGCCATAACCAATTAAACATCATCGTCCATTTTTCATCCCTTTCAAACCACCCCCGCAACCATTAATCATTATGCTCCCACAGCAAAGACGGGAATCAGTGCCAAAGTTCGTCTCGTTGGCCAGCTGCTCCTATACATATATACCTAACGTAATCCAAGCTCTCGTCATAATCGCCTTTCTGTCTCTCTCTGGACATTTGTCAGCCGGGCAATTACCGCTAAGTTATTTAGCCAATGTCGACTATACCACTCCCTCGTGAGGAAGGGAAAAAAACGGAGCCGGGGGTCGAATATAACGAGATTCGACGCGTTAATCCGCTGGCAGCGCAAGGCCAATAATTGGCAGTTACAGTGACGAGAACGTCAGGACTGTATACGTATATACGCGGCTGTAATGTATGCGCGGGGTGAGCGGCGTCGATCGAGCGCCTAATCTGCCGCGCGGCATCTGTCTATTAACTCGCCGCTGTATAGTCTCCGCGTGTGTACATCGAAGAGCTCGTGAGGGGGATTGTGAGGGGGGGGGGACTGATAAGCAGCTAGGTGAATGTCGGACGAGGGAGAGATATAGACCGGGCGGATCTTAAACGGTGCGTGGGTCGAGAGTAAACGGCCTGGGTGATTGGATGTGTGAGACGTATTTATTATGGTGGGTTTTATAGTTTTTTTTAGGGGATTGTTTAAATAGATATTCTCTTTGGGTTGCATGTGATTTGTGGTTCCAGAAAATACTGTAGAGGAGTTATAGTTTCTGATCAGTTATTTAAGTGGTATTTCTGGTGTTTTAAAATATAAAAATTAATATAATTTCTGATCAGAAACTCCGTCAGAAATTGAGATACCTGGAGTATAAATTATTTGATTAAGAAGCTTTTCAATTATTTGATTTGAGAAGTATTTGAGAAAAATAAATGAATATTTTAAGACAAATGAGACAGATTGATAGTCTCAGATGACATCTATTTAAAAGTAGATTTGATTGCCCTCAATTTCTGGGCTATTAATCTTCCTTATTAATACCAAAATGTTGAATTAAAATTCAGAAAATCATTAAAATTTATGAAAAAATTTAAGCATTCAAGTCTTCTTAATTTACTGTTCAATAAAGATGTAAAATAACATTTGGTCCAGATGTAGCTCACGATGTGTGTCGCCTTTTTGTATTTCATCATATAAGATACCGGACTTCGAACCTTTACTCGCATCTTATCCTAACTAACAACAATGTAACTTAAAAACCAGCTTTAAATTAAAAACCCCAAATTCCCACCACAAACCGTTTGTTACCAACAATCCTTTATTTCCAGAGCACCGCCATTAAAAACGACCTTCGGCTCTTCAAAAACGGCTCAATTTCCCTTTCAAAAAAGGGCCAGCAGCTCCGGCATTCCAGCGCATACCTATATAACGAGCATGTAAAACGGACAGTCCAACGTCTACTCCAGATTGACGGACAACGAGAGAGCAGCAGAAGCAGCGGCAGTAAACCGGCAGCTGAGCCAGCGCTCCATTGTTTCTCGGAAGATCGTCGGAGGCGATCGACAGCGAGAAAGAGAGCCTCCCGCTCGCCCTGCCGAAGATCGATCGCCGACGATAGGATCGATCGGCGGCGACCGAAAAAGGCTATACGCCGATATATATAGTCGGCGGCGATCGGCTCGCGAAAAGAAGGGATTCTGCCTCTCTCTCTCTCTCTCTCTTGAAAATGGTAATTAAGCGGCTTGTCTGATCCCTTTTAATCCCTTAAAAGACTTTTTAAGCCTTTATTCTACGCGCATAACGTATGCGGCACGCGCGATGCGTTTTTAACGGCGCGCCGCGCGTAAAGGCGAGGAAAAAACTGCGGCTCGCGTTTCGAGCGGTTCTTGTATGCGTCTCGGGCATGACGTCGGCGATGCCGCCGATCGGAGATTCGCCTTCGACGCGGCATCCGATGGAATTTCTTTGAGTCGATGATGAAAGGCTTTTTTGCTGGTTTAATATGATTTATCTGCTGGTTTGCGAAAAGTTGTCGCTTTAGGTTTTTTTCGATGATGTTGGTAAGCGTGTTTACGGCTCCGTTGAGCTTCTCGTTAAATGCGTTTTTCAGTGTGGAGTGTTGGAAGATTGACTAATTTAAAGTGTATATTTAAGTCGGGAAATTTTCAGGTAGTGTAATAATGTATACTAATTTATTGTTAAATGAATTTTCAACATTCTAAACGCTTGGCATATCTTGCAAGCGAAGCAGTCTGTATTTATTCCACCGTCAATAAAAAAAAATTCCTGTTTGTTATTTTTCTCTAAAGCCCGGCAACCATATTTTGCGCAATTTTACTATCATTGCAAATCATAAAACAAGTGTTTTACGTACGCGCGTTCTAAAGTCCGTTCTTCAAAGTGTCGCGAGGCAAAAATAATTTACGCTTCAAAATTACTCATGCTCCGTGTACGTGGAAAGTTTCACGATGACTGAATTGATATACATAATGTAAAACAATAAAAAGGCATGAATGAGTGAGCTACAAATTTCAAAAGGCGCATAATTCAAAGCAGCTCAAACCGCGCATGCAAATAGTCAACTCATATTTTCACTGGAAAGCCGTCGAGCTTAATAGGAAACTACTTCGCGTGTCACTTTCAACTTATTGTTCTAAATATGCGTTATCGGCTATGCTACCTTCCTCGGCTATTTTCCACATCAATATCAGCGTTAAAAGCGAAGCTCGTTGCAATTTTTATAAAAAAAAAAAAAGAAAAACGAACGAAGCACTATATCCAAATAAAAATGTCATACTCGCTGCAATTTGCAAAATAGCAAAGCGTACATTTTTATCAAACGGCAAAAGTAACGCAGCTGTAAATTTAAAAATTCTTTCAAACGCGTTTCTCTTTAAAAAAGACGCCAATTCATACACTGTACTGGGAACCTAAATCTTTCAGTTTCCCTGATAAACGGCCCGACATTAACGGCCTCTTTTGTCGCTGCTTGCCTCCGCGCTCTTTCCTCGGCTTGCATTACGAATCAGCTTCTATTTAAAAACGCATCAGCCGACACGCCAACAATGTGTACTCAAACTTCCGAGCCGAAAAAGACGGAAAACGTCAAGAAGAAGCCGCGCGCGCCAAAAAATAGAATAAGACTCTCTGGAGACAACAAAAAAAAAAAAAAAACGTAAAAAAAAAATAAACAACAAACTGTCCGTAGCTGTAAAGTCGTCAATTATCCGATTTTATGTATCGGTCTTGTATACGCGTGCGTCGCGCTCTCCTCTCCCTCTTTCGACTTTACGAGCGCTCGTAAACTCGTCAGCGTCGCAATCTCGTAACGTCGAAGGCTGCAGCCGCGCGAGCGATGTAATTTATATTTCGCGATTCCCGCGCGCGCGAACCCTACTTTTGACGATCTCGCGTGCGCTCGTTAACTGATTTGCGGAGCGTTCGCCGCGACTTTGTCATCGTTCGTTAGCCAGCTTCCGTTTTCTTTGTGTATGTATACGCAAGCTCGCTGTGTGTGTGTCTAAGCTACTGATTTACAAAAGAGATGGCGCGCTTTAATGCGTGTCTGGCTCTTTGTGTTACACAGCGCTGCGGGTACATCTGCGCGAGCGGTTTTGTCGGGAAGGGGAATTTTGCCGATCTGAGATGAGGATAAGATCGCAGGCGATATGGAAGCGCAGGGGAGCGTGTTGTGTGTGTGTATAAGAGTTGGCGCGAGAGTTAGATGCGAGCTGGCAGTTTTCATTTTTTTCTGTTCAGCTTTTGGCGTGCGGTTTGTATAGCGGATGGCTGAGTGAAATTTAAGAGTGATAGGAGTATCGTTAAGCGCGATCGACGTTAAATATTCACGCATTATGCAGCCCCGCCGGCTTTAATAGTGCCCGGAGCGCGTTAAAAGTATGCGATTGTGGCACAACACGATCGGCTGTATAATTTTTACGAGCGCGATAAATTCACCTTTTATTAATTTGATTACACGAAATTAGTATTTCCAGAGAGCCCCTCTCGGCGTTCGAAAATACACAAAAGCTGTGCCAGCGGCTTTCTTTCATTTACATTTTAATCAAGCCTCGTGCGTGTCACGCTCGAGCGCCGCCATTCTTTAAGCATCCTTCGATAATAAACAGGCCGTTTTTACGAGCGAGAAAATACTACGGCTATTCCGAGAGCCGTATCAGTCTGAGAAGTGATTATGCTAATCGCGCGCGGCCGCACAACTATTAGCAGCGCTCGGCAATGATTTACAAGTGTCGATAACGCCGGCCGGCTCGCCCATTCACGTCCAGTGCGCGCGCGAGCGCTCCTGCTTCGGATCCAGAAAAAAGTGTTTAGCGATGCTTTTTTCCCTTTATCGGAAACACTGCTTTTCTCGGTCGGTGCGTAATTCACTTCGAACATGTGAAATTCAGGAGACAACTTGAGCTAGAAACTGTGCATGTTGTCGACGCGTGCGTGTATGTCTCATGCGCCCATTATTCAATAAAATTCTCCGGCTAAGGACATTATTTATACCTGCAGGCCGGCACGTAGTAACGGAATAGCTCCGTGAATCGTGGCTGATTAAAAGTTTCGGCACTCTCGTGTGCACATAGATGCATGTATATGTGAATGTGAGAGTGTGTGTGTGTGTGT
>JAPYZA010008451.1:0-10325 GCA_030522685.1 Eupelmus azureus | reverse complement strand
TTATAATCCGTTCTATGATAAAATCGTAGAAACGCCTTTTGATTCAAGTGTGAAAATATTTCCTAATAAATTACGCAACGGCAACAGACATGGTATAAACGTAGCAGTGATCAGTAATGATTCAAATTCTATTATTATTCGAAATCCAGATAGAACTATCTTAGATATTGATATTAAAAATATTAACATGACTACTATGATCTTTGAAATTATGAATTTATCTCTAATATTTGTTGAAGTTGGTATAAACATGACTTTTTATAATGATGTAATTGATTTATTTGAAAAATTAAGCATTAATGAAGTAAATTTGTATGCGGGACAAGATTTCTTGTTGGCAAATCACATAAACGTGTTAGATCTTGATAGTACTAATAATTATGAAAATTTTACAAGAAACTCATTCAATATTTAATATTCACAAAACTCTTTTTGGAATTCCAACAATAATAACGCCAAAAAAAATGTCCGATAGAATATTATTTGTGACTATTATTTTAGTATCACAGATATATATTTCTGATTTTTATTCAAATTTTCTTAATATGATATTAATAAGTCAGGAAGATCACTTTAATACTTTTAAAAATATTGATGAATCCGGTTTAAAATTATACATTTACAAACCAGTTTTTGATCTTGTACTTATTGAAGAAGATCTGTACGCCCAAAACATAAAAAGCAAAACCGAAAAAGTAGACGACATGTTGCCTTGCTTGCAAGATTTAGCTGCAGATAATCAACATATTTGTTTGACCACAGACGATTATTATAATTTACTTATAGATACAAGATTCTCTGGTGTAAATTCATTCAAAATAGCTAAGCCTGTTTTTTGTCGTATGAGGTTAAAATACTATTTTGAAAAAAATTCTCCATATGTTGAAAAATTTCAAAAAATTTACCATATAATACGTGAATCTGGAATAATACAGGCAGCAAAGTTTCAAAGAAAATATGGACGTGTCTTGGTCGAAAACAATAATAACTTCAACAATATGAGAAATATATCTGCACTGCAACTTATTTTTATTTTGTTTTTGGGATACACAGTATCACTAGTCATATTTGGTATTGAATGTAAATTAATGTCAACAATTAATAAAATAAGATTTTTAGGGTAGGTAAATAAGACTTGTAGGGCTAGGTGAGTAACATATATAAAAAAACTTTTGCGCTTTTGTTAATAAAAATTAAGTTTCGTCAGCATAAATGCGCTGACTTCATCAAGCTTTTTTGTTTTGTTAGTTAGTTAACTGCATGTTAAGGACACCGTTGGAGGGGTCCTTGGTTTCACGCTCGTGCGATCATTTAAATTAAGCAGCGCTCGACGCGGCTAGTATACTAGGATGCGTGTCCACTTGGCCGCACCAACCATGGATTTTTTCAACGATGCTCTCAGGCGGTAGGAATAACTTGAATATTTTTTCACGAAAAATATTTAAGTTTAACATTTCTGCAGACTACTGTCATCAGCGGAGGTTTCCACGTCCACGTCGTGATCTTCCCTCCGCTCTTAATTCGGCTAAGCAGAATTGCAGGAACAGTATAGAAGCCATTTCTCGACTGTTGACTCCTACAGTCTAATGCTTCTCAGAAATGAGATAGGTTATAGATCCACTGAATTAAAAAATTAAAGGGAAAGATAGAAACTAGAGCTACAGGGGTGATGGAGTTAGTACTGTATCTCCAAAAACTCCAGTGAGTGGGGCTAGTTCCGTGTCCTCCCACTTACCGCTAGTGATAGGCTGATTGTGGAGGAAAGCGGGGTAGCGCTGGACCGAAGATGGCTGCGCGGAATCCTCAGAAAAAAAACTGCTTGTTAACACGTCAAAAAGTTTAACATTAATTTTCTCTACATCGTGTATCGATGTTGAGGTGTCGTTTGCAAATAGTTATACTGGCATGTGTTACCAATGCACTCATCAAGTACTGTTCAGAGTGTACTTATTATTTTCAATTGCTATTCTAATTATTGATCAGCTGTCATTACCATTTCAGTACAAATATTCAGCACTATTTACCGTAGTGACATAAACGATAATTTACGCACTAAATAGTTTTAATAGCATCTGCAGTGGTTTCTGAGTAAATTGCGTTTTATTATTCTGTAATTGCGGAAAAGCCACCATCACTTACCCTCAAAACTATTTCTTTTATACGTATGCAATTAAAGTTGGAATGAGGTAGAATGTTTAATATACTAAAGTAATCAAATTAATGTAATAATAGGTATAATTCCATTCAAGAGGAAATAATATAGAGTAATTTGACACCAACAATGTAAAAGAATAAGAGGGAGGAGGAGATATAAAACAATAAAAAAACTCATGTGTCTAACGAGCGGGTTCTAGCTAGCTACACCGAAGCGAAGCTCTTGGACTGATATAGTATCAGATATCAAAGTTGCAATTGAAGTAAAGCTTGTGGTTCCAAGGATTGCGCTGTTGGGCGATCTTCCAGGACCAGATCTGACAAGGTTACAGTGCGTTTTTACATCTAGAAAATTTCAATACTCGCAACCGAGCCCGATTACTGCTAAGTAACCCCGAGAGCTGAACCATTAGTAGACTCTTTCTCTCTTTCTTAATAGTAAACTAATTTTGTAAAATAAGTTGTGAAGCGTAGATACTGTTGAGTTATATGTATTATAAATCAAATTTATGTAAATTGTAGTAAGAAGGAAAGAAGCAAATACACTGCATGTAATCATTAGTGTGATTTTAAATAAACTAGAAATAATACTAAATTACTTATTAGTTCATGTATTGTGAAGTCGGAGAAAGGGCTTTCCCAGTCAGATTACAAATTCTTACGAGTTATAATTTAAAAAATCTTTGTAAAACGTTATTTATTATTTAAGTATAACAAAATAATTGATTAATAAATAATTAGAAAAGACGGAACTGTAGGCTGTAATTGATGGTAATTTTCAATTCTCACAGCTTTTGATTAATGGGAATTTTGTCGAGTAGGAATTTTGTCCATGATTCCCCATAATTGTTATAAGTGGAAATTAATAACACGTTATATCAAGTGGGTATGATTCAAGGTTCATTCTGATTTTTTTCGATAAACTTCTTAACGAATTATTAACTTAAATATAAACATAAAAGACCATTGTGTATGTCATAAACCTGTTGTTATAAAAACCAACAATTTTTTCTATCGCTAGAGCTTAGTACTTTAATGTTATCTTGTAGATTTGATCTATGATAATCGCTTGTTCTTTCGACTAAAAGTGAAATTATTTGTTTTCTAATAGGTGATATAGAAAAATCAAACTTTGTACCGACTCTAGTTGTAACACGCTGTAGGATACGAAACACGCGCTCTAGATGAGTAGCGTATACAAAAACGTCTTACTCTTTCAGCGTCTCAAATCGACCTCAAAATCTTGTTCTTATATACTAAACAGTGTTTTATGGAGAGGCTTAAAGTAGCTAAATTTCTATCAGGATATATTTTATTTAATCAACCAGAGATTCGTTTTAAGAGGAATCAAGACAACACTAAATTCGGCATAGTATTGAATTATTTATTTTAAAATATTTGAAGGTATTACATATGTATAATTTTTATAAATGAAAAAATTATGTTTATTAAAAACAAAATGTTAAGATCCATAAAATTACTGACATACATATTACATATACTTCAAAATATGAAATATCATTTAGAAAGCTAACTATAAAAATTAATAGTAATGTAAAAGTTTGAAAATTTTACTAGGAAAGTTTGACATACGTTGTTAACGTTATCGTTTGTACAAAAAGAAAGAAAATCCTTGACATTTATTGATTAATGCAAGCAAATAAACAGTAATACAATTCTGTAACAGTAATACAATAACACCATAGAATACCTTGTTTATAAACTGACGAATTTTTGAAACTAATAAAATTATTTACTTGAAAATGTGGTTTATTTATCTTATATTAATTACATTTTATTGTAATAATAATTTTGTTTCCACAATGCCAATTAATTGTTTTGATTCCGTTAAACATTATTTAGTAAAAAAAATAAACCCGTATCATATAATAATTTATATAAATAACACTGAAACTATTTTTTTATCTAAAACTGATATAATGATTCAAAAAATATCCCAACATGTTCCATTAATTATCAGAGACTATAATTTTTTAATTAAACCTTGTAAAATTAATTCAAATTTATTATTACCAGATCTCGTTAATTCAAAGACAATTTATTTATATATGTTTGTATTAGACAAAGAAATTAATATATTGTTTAAAAAGATGCAACATGTTTTTAATTATTTTGATAACTCTAGACCAAATCAAACAAGACCAAAAATTTTATTAATTGTTTTGACTTACGACTCTCCTAGTCTAGTTGTTGAATCTATATTTAAATATGCTTGGACCAGACAATTTTTAGATTTTTCAATATTAGCGTTGAACGATAGAAAGTGCATTCTCCGATATTATAATCCATTCTACAATGAAATCGTTGAAGAGCCTTCTGATTTAAGTGCAAATTTATTTCCAAATAAACTACGCAATGGCAATAGATATGACATAAATGTAGCAGTGATCAGTCGTGATTCCAATTCTATTATTATTCGGAATCCAGATGGAACCATTTTAGATATTAAAGTTAAGAATTTTGACATAATGTCTATGGTCTTCAAAACCATGAACTTATCTCTAAAATTCATTGAAGTTGGCGTAAACATGACTTTTTATGATGGAGTTAAAGATTTATTGGAAAAATTAACCGTGAATAAAGTAAATCTATTTGCGGGACAAGATCATTTGTACACATTTAATGCAAATGTGATAGAGCTTGATACAGGAGATATTTATCAAAATTATATAGCAGTGGTCCCAAATAAAAATGTTACCACATTAAGTTTTCATATAAATATTTTTATTTATTTGTGTTTGGTACCGTTAATTATTATGGTAATTTTTAAAATACTAATGATTTTAAAGATTCAACAAGAAACTCGTACAATGTTTAATGTTTTTACAACAGTTTTTGGAATTCCATCGTTAATAATACTCAAAAAAACATCCGATAGAATATTATTTGTGAGCATTATTCTAGTATCACAGTTTTATATTTCTAACATGTATTCAATTTATCTTAGTTTAAAGTTAATAAATCAAGAAGCTGAGTTCAATAGTTTTAAAAGTATTGACGAATCCGGTTTAAAGTTATATATCTACAAAGCACTTTATGATCTTGTATTTATTCAAGAAGATCAGTACATTAAAAATATAAAAAGCAAAACCGAAAAAGTCAACGACATGCTACCTTGCTTGCAAGGTTTAGCTGCGAATAATCGACATATTTGTATTATAGGTGAAGATTATTATGATTTACTTAAAGATACAAAATTTGTTAATGTTAACTCATTTAAAAAGGCTAAGCCTATTTTTCGTTTTCTAAGATTAAGATATTTATTTGAAAAAAGTTCTCCGTACGTTGAAGAATTTCAAAAAATTTATTGTAGAGTACATGAATCTGGAATAACGTATGCAGCCAATTTTCATAGAAAACATAAATATTTTGGTATCAAAAACAAAAGGCCGGAAAATATGGATAATAATGACTCTGTATTACAACTTCTTTTTATTTTATTTTCGGGTTACCTATTGTCATTTATTGTATTTGGTATTGAATGCAAAAGAATAACAAAAATTAATTTTTGTAACGCGTAACAGTTTGCTCGACCATAAACCTGTATGCAGAGAAAGAGAGAGATTAAATTGAATATTAAATTAATTGTATGGCTTTTTTTTGAGTTTAAAGTAAAAGCACCTACTAGTAACTAAACAAGTGGCACCCTACTACTGTAGAAGGAGCCCATTGGACAATTTTCTCCTCACGGTAGCGACTCGCATATCGAAAATCAAACTGGGCACGCCCATTCCATAAATTAAAAAAAAATGTAATATGTAATATACATTAAATACATTTATATGATAATGTAGAATATAGTTCGATACTTGTGCATAAATTATATATTTATATTGTGTTGAAATATATATGGCGAGGGTGAGTGAAAGAATAAGCATGTTTGGGGTATTCATCAAATCACCATAACAATTTGTATAAAGAAATGTCAGAATATCTGAATTACCCTTCAATAAAGTGTTTATAGGTTTAATAAAAACTAATATATTGTTTAATTTACTATACATCTTTAAAAAATATTGCAACTTGTTTGATCGATCGTGTTGAATAGAGAAATTTTTTATCAAAGTTTATTACATTACAAATTATTCTAAAAGTTTTTGAATGTGCTTTCTAATCAGCTCTTCTCTTCAAAATAATTCTTAAAAATTATGGCAATTTAAATTTCAAAGTAAAGAATTATTTTTTTATAGCACGGTAAAAAATAAAAAAGGTGAAAGGTCTACCACTAAGTTTTAAAATATTATATATTCTTTTATGCCATAGAATATTTTTTATAAAAGCAAACATACTTTGAATAACAGTTGGTTTTAGCTTTGTGATAATTCATGAGCACCGCGTTTAGAACATAATATCTTGAAAAATAGACAATTTTTTAGTGTCTTCTACATATTGATTTAGTAACAATATTAACTTTGTGAGTATAATTATATTTATTTTGTGAATACAACCCAAATATTTTCAGAAAGCTAAAATATGACATTTCAATTTTACAATATAAAAAAAAAGTTATTAAGTGCTAGAATATGTAGAATATAAGGGGGTGAACGTGTGGTCGACAATTTTTTGAAGTTGCTCTATGTTTTTCTGAAGTAATACAACAACGCATAAATAGAGGACACCAATACTTATAACGCTAAAAATTAATCATATGAAGTTGGTGAAAATACTGACAATTGGCCATTTTCAACTCATCTATTTTCTACCAAAGTAAGATATTTTATTATTTTATAGTTAAAAATCAAAAATCGTACGTTTTTCATTGGAATAGATATTTTTATTTTGTTTAGAAATTTATACAATTAATGTCATGCGCTAATCACTTAACAAGTGACATTATTAATGAATAAACAGCAAGTTATTTTACAAATAATATGTGGTTTTTTTACCTTATATTATTTGCATTTAATTCTAAAAGAAGTTTAGTTTCTTCGTCGCACAATGATTGTTTTATTTGCCTCAAATATTATGTAGTGAAAATGGTAAATCCGTATAACTTAATAATTTATATCAGTAATGCAAAAGCTACATTTCTACCAAAAACGGATGTGATTCTTCAAGAAATATCGGAACAAATTCCATTAATTGTCAGAAATGAAAATTTTTTTCATGACTTTTTTAAAATTGATTCAAATATATTATTATCAGATTTTGATCGTTCAAATATGATATATTTATTTATGTTTGAATCAGGCTATGGAATGAATGCTTTATCAAAAAAGATGCAACATGTTATTGATTATTTTGCTCATGTCCAAAATAATGAAAAAAGACCAAAAATTTTAATAATTATTTTAAATTATGACGCTTTTAGTCCAATTGTTGAATCTATATTTAAGTATGCATGGGCCAGACAATTCTTGGACTTTACAATATTAGCGTGGAATGGTCACAACTGCATTTTTCGATATTACAACCCGTTCTATGATGAAGTCGTTGAAGTGCCTTTTGATTTAAGCATAAATCTATTTCCAAATAAATTATGCGACATTAATAAATACAATATTAAGATAGCCGTGATCAGTGATGATACACATTCCATTATTATTCGTAATGCAAATGGAAGCATCTCTGAAGTAGAAATCATCAATTTTAACATTTTGTCTATGGTACTAAAAATTATGAACTTCTCTCTAAAATTTATTGAAGTTGGCATAAACATGAGTTATTACAATGGAAAAATGGACTTATTGGAAAAATTAAGGATAAATGAAGTAAATCTATTTGCAAGACGAAATTTCTTGTCCAAATTTAATGCAAACGTGTTACAAATTGACCCAGGCGATGCTTGGCAAAAATTTATAGCAGTGGTTCCTAGTGAAACAGTTACCACATTAAATTTTCCTATTAATATTTTAATTTATTTGTGTTTATTGCCAATAATTATTACGATAGTTTTGAAACTACTGATGATTTTAAAGATTCAAAAAGAAACTCGTTTAATGTTAAATGTTTTTAAAATTCTATTTGGAATTCCGACCTTAATAGTACCAAAAAAAATAACAGATAGGATAATATTTCTGAGTATTATTCTGGTATCACAGATTTATATTTCTGACTTTTATTCAATTTGTCTCTATTTGAAGATTATAAATCAGGAAGCTGATTTTAATACTTTTGAAAGTATTGATAAGTCTGGTTTAAAATTATATATTTTCAAATCAATTTTTGACCTTGTATTTATGCAGGAAGATCAGTTTATACAAAGTATAAAAGGTAAGACCGAAAAAGTAGCCGATATGCTGCCTTGCTTTGAAGGTTTAGCTGCGAATAATAGACATATTTGCTTGGTTGCGGAAGGTTATTACAATGCTCTTAAAACTACTAGATTCAGTAATATAACCTTATTCAAAATTGCGAAGCCAGTTTTTGGTGTTATAAGAATGAGTTACTTATTTGAAAAAAATTCTCCATATGTAGAAGAATTTCAAAAAATTTACCGCAGAATACACGAGTGTGGAATAGTTTTTTCAGCACATTTCAAGCAAATATACAATAAAGACAGCGAAAACGAAAACGCAATATTGGAAAATAAGCAGAATATCTCTGTATTACAACTTATTTTAATTTTATTCTCAGGCTACCTATTGTCACTTTTTGTGTTTGGTATTGAATGCAAATTCAAATCAACAATCAATAAATTTGTACAAGCAACCACCAAAATTTTTATTTCAGTACTAATAGTTATAAATAGCATTTTTTTGAAACTGGGAAGCAAGTTTTTGAAACTGATAAATTATTTACGAAAATAGTTCATTAATTATTCGTGAAAATGTGGTGTATTTATATTTACTTATTTTGGTCTCATTAAGAGCGTGAACATCATTAAGATATGTATAAAATAATTACGTGATACGGTCATCTCACCGCCAAGTTTTGCATAAAAATTTTTTTATGTTGAAAGATTTTGAGCACTTTTATAACAAACAATAAAGTGATGTATCTATTCTGAAAAGTAATACTGTAAGAAGGAGTAGATTTAATTGAAATGAAAAATGTAATATTAATAATAGTATTATGTATCGAGTATATTATACAATGTTTATTTAATCAACCGGATGGTATCCTCCTCCTTTCTTTGTATCTACCTAATTAATTCTTCCAAATGGTTTAACGAGGCAGTCACGAGTGAAATATAAAGTAGCACCTTTAGCCATCTAACTCATTATAGTGCTGATCACTGGCAATAAGTCACCATGAAGTCAACAATTCTGTAAGTATTATTATTTATTTGTTTTAAATATTATAAAATAATCTTTGAATCTGAAAATGCTGAACTATAATTAATTATTTTCACACCAATTCAGCCTGCAGTACTACAAATTAAAATATATATTATTAACCCACTTTTTCAATATGACTAATACAATTTAGTAGTTCTGTAAATACTTATTTCTATGGCTAAATTTAATTACTTTTTTGTTACTTATTTTTTTTTTTTTTTTAATAATTTCCGGAATTAATAATTTACGGAATCGTAATACTTGAGTCTTTATCTATCTTTTCAAATGTTTTGTATACAAAATTGTTTCTGAATACATCCAGGGCTACTGATGTATATACCTGAATTTATTAAATGTAAATCTAATTTCTGGAGTTTTAAAATAAAAATATTATTAGATTCTGAAAATAGTTTTTGATGATTTTTATACGTTATGATGCGATAATTTTAAAATAAATAGATTTCAAGCAAAATATTTTGACATTTATCAGAATTATTACAAATATAAATTCTAAAAAAGCCTACCTTTAAAATTATATTTCTATTATAGTTTGTTGTTTGAATTAAGAAGATATCGTCTTAAATGTAGAAATATAGAAGATAGCATTCTCTTAAAGGTTTGAATAAATAACTTAAGTATATTTTCTATTCTTTTCCTTTTCAGCATTGCTCTGTTAGCTTTTACGCTGTACATCGAAACTGAATCCCATTCTAATGATGAGTCTGATTTTTATGATGAGTCATATGCTGAAACTTACAAGTTACAAGTGCTTGCTGAGCTTTACATAGACTACCTTAAATCGCATCCTGCAGAACTTAAAGAATGGATGGAAACCTTTCACTTAAAGGATATTCATGAAGTTGAAGAAAGTATGGAACAAACTTTACGCCAAAATTTAGGTGGTGCACCTATTAGAAATTTGAAGCTAAA
>JAPYZA010008449.1:0-11722 GCA_030522685.1 Eupelmus azureus | reverse complement strand
TACATGCACCGTAATGCACCTTACACTTGTCTTTACATTATTCGACAACGACGATTCGACGACTGACTCCCCAGAGTTTATTGACTCTCTTTATAAGCAACATATTGTTTACTCAGCTTTGCTGGCATTTCGGAGTGTTTGTTGCACTGCTTAGCCGTGCTCTTTAGCAATCCACTCACACATACATAGCATAAATTTAATATTTCAACACGTTGTTTTAAAAGGTTCGCCTTAACTTATTGTTTTAGTCTTGAGAAGGGAGGTCGATAAATCCCCCGAAACGTCGACAATAAATATTTTTAATAGCAACACCTTGGTTCGTTGATGATCAATTTTATCCAACATCATTTTACAAGATAAAATATGCTTATTACATCGGCGATGGAGATACTAAAACTTTTAAAAATCTACTTGAAGGTGCTCCGTATGGTGATGACTTTGTTATGAAGAAAAAAGAGTGCCTGTAGCATGTAAAAAAAGGATGCATAGGAGAGCCAAACAAGCTAAAAAACAGCTTACGCAACTCAAAAAAGCGCGTAAAGAAGTTGAAAGTCAAGGCAAAAAAGTAACTCCAAAAAAAAGGAAAATCCAAAACTGAACAAAAAGCTGCTACTCTAACTAACAAAGTGATGCAAGATTTATCTTTGTACTACGATTTAGCAACTCAACAACATCCTGATTCAGTATAGGATATGCGGAGAGTAATATGGGCCACTTACTATCACAAAATTCCCACGGATGAAAAGCCGCAACACTATTTCTGTCCCGTAGGCAAAAACTGGTGTAAGTGGCAACAGCATAAAGCCGCGAAAACTCCATTTTCTCACCCACCAGCTCTTTATAAAAAAACACAAGAGATTTTGAAGACAATTTATGAAGAGCTGAGCCAAAATGAACTTTTAGAGAGATGCTTAGGTTCCAACATGCAAAATGATAACGAAAGTTTCAACACTTGCGTTTGAAGTTCGGCACCTAAAAAGGTTTTTTGCCGCAAACAAATTTTTGAAATTGCCACCTATACTGCAGCTTGTATATTTAATCAAAGTCAGAAACCAATACTTAAGATTTTGGAAGTCATGGGCTGTTCACTTGGTCTTGGAAACTTGAACTCGCCAAGGACTGCGACAATGCACGCGTACAGCGCGTAGACCAACGCAGCTCCTTTGCTTTAAAAGCCGCTCGAATCGCGAGGAGAGAAGCTAGGCAGCTGAAGAAGAGGCCTACGACGAAGAAGAAAGTACCATGTATGGTCCGAGTACTGCTGATTAGTCGAAAAGGTAAATTTTCTATGACTTTTCATCTTAAAAAACTTTAAACGCGTTTTTCTCAAAACGACATTTTTGCATCTGTCGCAGGTGCTTTTTAAAAAATGGCTGGGCGTATCGACTTTAAATTCTAATATGATATTCAGCACTATCATGGCTATCGTCGGAACCTCCAAGTTGTTGATATTTTGATTGTAACTTATAATTTCACCTCATTTATGGTGCAAAAAATGTGTGTTTTTCTCTCTCTTTTACAAAAAGAAAACCCGCCATTCTGTTAATTTTCGACGAAATAAAAAAGTGGAGGTTTGTACGATAGTGGCAGTCACATAGATTAATAAACTTTTCCGATTTTCTGTTTCAGATCACCAAGAGAGCCAAAAGTACCTGCGCCAGCAGAAAACTTTTTTTTATAAATAAATAAATAAATATTTTTGATCATCAAAAAAATTTTTTCCTTATCCTTGAATATACCTTTAAGATAAAAAAACATTCGTTTAATTATATGCAATAGTTTCCGAGAAAAAAATTATTGAATATATGCTTTTTTTACGCGTTCATATTGGAATACCCCCTTAAGCTGCACAGCACCTGAGAGCGATAGAGAGAACAGTGTGAAGAGCGAAAGAGAGAGAGAGAGAGAGCGGTATGGAGAGCGAGCGAGAGAGAGAGAGAGAGAGCGGTAGAGCGAGCGAGAGAGAAAGCAACAGAGAGAGTGAGGCGATGCAGGTAGGCGGCGGCGGTGTCGGCGATAACATCGGTGAAGAGGCCGATCGGAACACCGAGTTTGTTATTGAACCTGTAGGCGTTCGTTTTTAGATTAGAGATGTAATCACTCAGTATCTTCAAAAATTCCGTACAAACGGCAGTCGTTTAGAGATACGCATTTTACCACCTGTACCGGAAAATTTCAATGTTGTTTTGTGGTTGGAATTGGCCATACGCGATATTGATGCTTACTTAGTTTCCGAAGCTGCCGGGAATGATATTACAGGGATTACGATCAACAGCGAGCATTTCAGCCATAGCGCAGCGGGTCTGTCGCTGCGTCCGATTGCAAATTATGTACTCGACGATCTATGGGATCTTATTAGCAGCTTAACCCAGAGCAACGGAAATTTCAACGTCGATGACACTTTTATTTTAGAGGCTACGTATATAAATATACCGATTGGTTCAGGACAGGGTAAAAAAAACTATAACATAGATACTTTGCGCCAATGATCTATGTCTTGTGCTTGCCGCGCGCTCTAGTAGTGGGGGAAGTGTACTCGCCATTATGAACATGCGAGTACGAAGAGACGAAAAAACTTTGGGCGTTAATCCGCGATGGTCGAAGGAGTCTGCAAAGACAGCGCGCATTGTAGCTTGTCGATGATGCTCATGTTATCGTACCTGAAACAGGTTGCGGCTTTCAGGAGATATGACAATTTCAGGACTATTATGCGCAGCATTCTATAGTTATCGTGGTTTTCGACAAGGAGACGCTCGAATCCAGAGAACAGCCTTTTTTGACGGCCGACGCATGTTACGTAATAATTACGGCGTGCATTCCCCAACTGTCATAAACATCTGTCACGATGCGTGCAATAAACACTTTAACACAATTTTAAATTGGATTGGCGCCGCCAAAAATATATTTTTTTGCACCGAATGTAACAAATGTTACATTTACCTGGATGAACATGCTTGTTCGTCGATTTACTCGAGCTGCTTCGCGTCGCTGGCATGTCCGCGTGAAGAAATCGAGACATTAAAATGTAAAGATTGTTTGTGAAATTTTTTGGCAGCGTTTGTTTTATGCGTATCGCGGAAAGCACGAGTGCGACGTTTCTTACTGTAAAATTTGTCGCGAGAAACATTCATTAAACAGCTTGTGCTTTATGAAACCTGTGCGTGATGATCCATCCAAACAGAATAAAAATATTTATACGTGTTCTGCGATCTGGAAACGCGGCAGGATAAACCTTATAAAAAACACACGACTACGCGCGTACATGTACCTAATTTATGCGTAGTTCAGCAGGCGTGCACAGACTATTTGTAAATAGCCGACATGGGTTACAGGTATAATACTTGCGGTACTCTCGAACACGTGTTTCGGGAAAACCCCGCGAAAAATGTCGTAAATTTATTTGTAAGAAAAAATTCGGTTTTCGGTAAGATTGTATGCATTGCTCACAACTCTGGCGGTTTCGACGCTCAATTAATTCTGCGAGAATTGGCGGAAGAGCGCGAAAATAATTTTCGAGATGTCAATTTAAACGTGAAAAGCATCGTTTTGATTCAAGCCGGTAGAACGAAATTTATCAATAGCCTAAATTATTTTCAGATGACCTCAGTACCTTGACCGTTTTCGGTTCGGTCAAAAAACGCTATTTTCCACACTTTTTCAATACCGAAGTGAACAAAAGTTACGTCGACCCACTACCGGATTCGCACTTTTACGGAGTAGATACGATGTCCGGCGAAGACTAAGAATCTTTTTTAAGGTGTTACAACGAAGCGGTGGC
Source organism: Eupelmus azureus (assembly GCA_030522685.1). Lineage (NCBI taxonomy): Eukaryota > Metazoa > Arthropoda > Insecta > Hymenoptera > Eupelmidae > Eupelmus > Eupelmus azureus. The sequence continues at coordinate 7,944 of JAPYZA010008449.1, read as the reverse complement.
GCAAAATTTCATATTCAATATGAAAAAAGAAATTTTACAATATTGCCGCAAGCATGTAGAGATTTGGCGACGGGCTTGTCTAGCTTTCCGAACGATATTTTTGAATATCGATAAATGATTCATATAAATATGAATTTATTGATCTACTCCGAACCAAGCTGTTAATTTTGATATAAAGGACAGAGCACGCATTCTCCTCCAAGATTCTAAGGCCGTAAAGCGTGAAGCCCAACTAAAATAAGGCGTTTCGTCCTCGAGCAGCTAGAGTGGACTACTCAGTAAGGCACTAGCTGCTCCAACGTAGACGCCTGCCGAGAGCTGTTGACTCGGTCTTATACGTACTGAGCTCTTCGAATCCTGGAGATGAATGCGAAGTGCCCTCTATCGGTGCGAACACCAAGTCACACAACCAATCAAAAAATCAGTTGTGCGACAGCAAGTGAGTGATCCAATGCCAAGTTGTTAATTCCAAAAAGATGCTATCGTTCAGTGGTTATGTATATCGATAAATGATTCATATAAATATGAATTTATTGATCTTCTCCGAACCAAGCTGTTACTTTTGATATAAAGGGCAGAATTAATATTTTTGAATGTAGGGAATATTTGCCTTTTCACCGAGGCGGCGACCATCGCTAGCTCCTGCTCTTTGATGTACAGGAAAAATTACTTTGGTTCTAAAGTCGTGAGGATAATCCCACCAAGTAGATATAGGCGAGGCGCTAAACACTCAGAAATCGCTAGAGTGGCTTCTCCAGTGCGAGCGCGTGTACAAGAGTGAAATTATTCACACCGGTAGATCGCGAGAATTTTGCCTGCCCGAGGGGTTCTTAGTAGACGGATCTTTATCACCGGAAAACGTGGATGATAAGAAAGGAGTAGTATTCGAGTACGAGGGCTGCTATACGTACGGGTGCCCAAAATGCTTCGACAAAAATTGCGATAAGCAGGTGACGTACGGGCGCTTTTTCAATGACACGTACAAGAGCACAATAGCTAAGCTGGACAAAATTCGAGAATGCGGTAGTGTGGAGTATATGGGAATGCCAATTCGATCTGATTAAATTAAAAAATCCGGAAATAGCTCGCTTCGTAAAAAATCATCCGTTAATGAGTCAAATAACTCTGAATCCTCGCGATGCTTTTTTCGGTGGGCGAACCAAAAATATAACAACTTTTTACAAAACTAAAAACGCTGAAAAAATCAAATACACGGATATTTGCTCTCTTTATCCCTTTATATGCAAGCGCGGCAAGGATCCGGTTGGTCATTCGCGAATCTACGTAGGCGAAGAGTGTCGCGGGTGATGCAAACCGACAATAATAATCTCGAGTGCATCGATGGTCTGATAAAATGTAGAGTTTCACCGCCTCGAGATTTGTATTTACCGCTACTTCCTGTTAGAATGCACAGTCGTTTACCTTTTGCTCTTTGCCGGTCTTGCCGCGAGGAAACGCGCGAGGGGGATTGTAATCACGAGGGATTAGCCGACCGCGAATTCACCTGGGTGGCCGACGAACTTTGCACAGCTTTCGCGATCGGCTACACTGTAACGGAGATTTTCATCATTTGACAATACGAAATTACAGAATTCAATGGAGCCAGCGGAGGGCTCTTCGCGGATTACGTGAACACTTTTTTAAAGATCAAACAGGAGGCTAGCGGTTGGCCTTCCTGGTAGGCGGACGATGCGACCAAGTGTAAGTACTTGAGCGAGTACGAGCACGACGAGAATATCGTCTTGGAGGCCGAAAAAATTTAAAAAAAACAGCGGATTGCGAGCCTTTGCGAAACTCTGCTTAAACTCGTTGTGTGGTAAATTTGGTCAGAGGATAAATTTGAAACAAACAACAGTTGTAAAATCTCGAGAAGATTTGTTGAAACTTTTGACTTGTCCGAATAAGGAAATTTTGACAGTTTTAACGATCAACGACGAGCTTATATACCTGAATTGGCAGTTTAGAGAGGAAGCGGTGGAGTCAGCTTCGCATACAAACGTCGTTATAGCAGCCTACACAGCGGCTCAAACCAGGCTGGAGCTTTACAAGTATTTGGAGCGGCTCGATACGCGATTATTGTAGTGCCATACCGATTCTTGTAGTTTTGTGAGAAAAAATGAAAATGATTATATCGATACCATGGTGTCGGCTGCGCCAAAGTTTTATGCTTATTGCGCGATTACGCCGGCTGGTCGTACCGTCGAGTGTTGCAAGGTCAAAGGTATAAATATAAATTTGAATTTTAAAAATTCGCAAAAGATAAATTTTGACAGCATAAAGACGTTGATCGACAAAACTTTCGACTCTGACGACTCTGAAAACGAACAAGAAGAGGCAAATAATATTAAATTGTATTTTCAATCTATTCGACAAACGCTTACACACGAAGTTGTAACGCGCAACGAGTGTACAATATGCTGCGCCGTTTTAAAAAAGAGGCGATGTGTATCGAAATATCTTTCCCTTCCTTTTAGTTTCAAAAACTCTGAATAAAAATTTTTATTAAAAAAAATCGTACTCCTTTGCATAAATTTATTTATTACGTTTATTTAATATACTTTTTTAGAAAAAAAAAAAATAAGCTAATCACTCGCGAGGTTCAAACTGGTCAACGGCGAGGATAAGCTGATCACCGCGGCAGTCCAGCTACGATCACCGTGCGCTGCGAGCATGAGGCTCGCGTCAACCAAACGTAATCTTGTATAGCTTAAATATATTTCTTGTTTTCTCAGCAACCACGGCTCAATTTGTTTATCAAAAACATAAAAAAGTATTGCGAAAACTCGTTATAAAATCGAGCGGCGGTTCGACCGACAAAGCTTAGGAGAGCAGGAAACACGCGATAATACAGAGTGGTGGCTTCTTTTTACCGCTCTTACTCGAACCTCTATTGAGTACAGCTTTTTCAAAAATCTTGAAAGCTTGATGGCGCGCGCGCGCCATGGAGCACGCACATGGAATGGTCATAATTCCCGAAGCTACTCTCGAGCGCTTGCAGAGCGGGGTGGTTGCGGATCAACAGGCGCCCGTGCGCTCTCTTACTGAGCTACCGCCGCCACCGCGAGAGAGCGCTGGATATTAACGCTCTGTGCAGACCGTTCGTAGAAATTTATCGCGCCTCGATTCGGAAATGTAAGAAATTTGGTATTCGAAAAAATTTACCGACGAGCGCGAAAAGTGTAAAAATTACTTGCAAGTTTTACGACGATATCTGTTCTTCAAGGAGAACGAGGGCGAGGAGGAAAAGGAAAAGCAGCGTAACGAGTATCCGATGGTACCACTATCCGAAGAAGCTATTCTCGAAACACTACCGAGAACCAAACATAAAAAGGCCCGCTTCTTGCTGAAACACTGGCGAAAGGACGATCCTGATCGACTCAAATGGGAAAATATCGGTGGCGTAATCATAGACGGGAAACCGGTTCCGCGTTCCAAGATCGCCGGTTTCATCATCGACGTTTTGACGATAAGGAGCAAAAAAAAAGAGACTCGGAGCCCCGGGCACCAGGACGATTTCAACTATCAAAATTTATCGCCAGCTCTGAAACACCGGCCAATCTCGTCGAAAACACGGAAATTTTAAAGATTGGGAAAAGACTGACGCAGCCTTTAGATACAGGGAAACGACGATAATCGCAGCCAGTACAAGTGTGCTCTCTGCCTCTAACGAGACTCGAGGCCAAGAAAAGATGGCTCAGACTTGACGCCGCGTAGTTAAACAAAAATGCCCTACCAAAATCAATATTACGACGCGTCGCACGAGGCAGGCTACGCTGGTGATCGGCATTTTGTTCACGTCAATACGAGGGTCAAATCACTGGAGAAAAATAAGAGAGAAGAAGAGCGTATTTACGAGTAGTTGAGCAAGCAAGATGCTTACACACTACACCGCTCTGTGCGTACAAAATTTCCGAGATTGCACTACAATGTGAGCAATATCGGCGTTCTCTGGGAGGCTGACTTATGTCAGCTGGCATCACTTAAGTCTCAAAACGATAGGTTTTCTGACCTGTTGGTCGTAGTCGACGTGCTCAGCAAGTTTGCTTGGGAAGAACCACTGCGCGACAAGACCGCGCACAGCGTGGAGGTTGCGTTCGAAAAGATTCTTAAAAGATCCAATGGTCGAGTTCCCGTCAGTTTGCAAACAGACCAGGGGAGAGAATTTGTCGGAAGTGCCCTACACAACGTTTTCAAAAAGCACAATATTTTATTAAGAGTCGCTCCAAATCCGGACGTCAAAGAGGCTGTCGACGAACGTCTGAACCGCACGCTCGAAGAACGCGTCTGGAAATATTTCACTCATCACAATTCGCACTGCTACATCGACGTGATACAAAAAATTTTTCACGCTGACAACAATATGGTCCATAACTCTATTCGTATGAAGACGGCTGAAGTAAATCTATACTAAGGGTGTGCGAGACAAGAAATTTCTCGAGAATATCTCGTCTCGTCTCGAGAAAAATAAATCTCGACACGACCCCGAGATCTCGTCTCGTCTCGAGAATCTCGATTAAAGCCGAGAATCTCGGCTAAACTCGAGAAATCTCGGCCAACTCCGAGAAATCTCAAATATTTCCAAAAATTTTTGGTAAATTACAAAATTTTGTATGAAATTTAAGAAAAAAGTCGACTAATATAAAAAATTCAAAATAAAATAATTTGTTAGATATAGTGTGCATGAAATGATACTTTTTTAAATATAATTTATATCCATTTTTCTCCCTAAAATCAAAGTTATTTTAAAGTTGGAGTAGTAAAAAATTGTTTCGATATTTTTATTATGATACGATGCTCAAGATTTCCCTAATTTCTTAGCAATTCTTCTTCCGATTGGCGTTTACCAAAATTTCTCAGCACTGACTGAAATTTTTCGGACTGAGTCGAGGTTTCTCGAGAGCCACCGAGATTTCTCGGATTATGCCGAGAATTCTCGAGATCCACCAAAATTTCGAGATGGGAAGAGATCTCGTCTCGTCTCGTCTCGTTAAAAACTGTCGAAACAAATCTCGTCTCGTCTCGAATAGTTTTTGCACAGTCTTAATCTATACAATGCTGCGAAAGCGCGCGCCTATCTGCAGAGGCGAGCTCTACAACGTTCGAGAAGTGCTTCAAAACTGCCTAACCACAAGGTTTGGGGACTACGTGCAGATCAGACGTTCAAAGGGAACCTTCGCGAAAGGTTTTGAAAAAAACTTTAGCCAGGAAATTTTCATTGTGAGTCGCGTTTCGCGAAGACAGGCTATTTATACTTACGAGCAAAAAGATCTCGACGGCGAAGTAATGGACGGTTTTTTCTACAACGAGGAATTGACAAGAGTCGGCTCTTCCCGAGTAAAGGATGACAAAGAATTCAAAATTGAGCGCGTCATCAAAACCAAAGGTCGCGGAGCCAACAAACAGTGTGACGCGGTGAAATTCGAATTTCTACACAGAAATATGTAATTAGATAAAACTTCTATTATTAACAAACAATATAATCATACAAATTTCTCCCGGCGCGCACACGTACGATAACTCACGCTGCACACTCACACACTCGCCCAATCGGATTTCACACACAAAAGAGAATTCCGCTTCGGATATACGACCACCCGGGAGATGTGGCCGCTCTTTCAGCTCCTCCTAGACTCACGCACTCTCTCTCTCTCACACTCGATCTCCGCCCCGCGACTACACGACTCTAACCCACTCTCGCTCTTCTAATCTCACACGTCTCAACTTACACTCTCGCACGTCTCTCCTCGTAACCGCTTGCTCGCCTCGGGAATCTCTCTCCACGTGCACCTTCGACCTTGGCTCGGACCTCACGGCGTACCCTTTACGTCCCGCTGTCCTAGCTTCTCGGCCATGATGACTTCTCTCACTCTCGCTTCCCCTCGGCTACACGATGATACGGCTCGACTCGAAATCGTGCTGAGGACTCACTCAACAATCCCACGCACGTCCTCACTCGCTCGCACCTCAAACTCCTCTCCTCACGTCTTCACTCGCTCGCGTCTCAAACTCCTCTCTTGTTTCGCGGCGACGGGCCTTGCTCTCCCTCCCCTTACACGCTAGATTCACCCTGTTGCCTGGCACGCGCAATTCACCTTCCCCTACTCTCGTTTGTTTCTACTATATTTGATTCTCACTCTTCTCCAACATTGCCAGGTTCTACCGAATGAGAACCTCGGCGTGATCCCTTCTCATCCGACTACCTGTTACAATCCCTGTTCTTCCTGCATTCTCTTTCCCCTCGGCCCCTTTCATCTACCGTGCGGCCCTAACGCGCGCGCTCATGCATACACACGCTTCTCCCCTCTCTTTCACTCTCTCGCACACATATACACTTATGCTCTACAATACTCGCACTGCCGCTGCAGTGTTACAATGTTAATAAATATTGTTTACATATATTTATACATTAAACACAGCAACGCATATCACAATTATTTATTTGCACATCAGTCTTTTCTTAATATTTTTCTCCGTGGCTCTTCTTTATCTCTGTCTTTCGCACTGCGCAAGCGCCGTCAGCTGTGCCTGAGCTGCTACCTCTCTCGCGCATGGGCATGCTTAGGCGCTTGTTTTCTCCCTCCTCGGCTGATTCTGGCTGGTTTGACTCTCCCAGCTGTCAGCTGAGGGCGATGTATTTCTCCGTCGGCGTAAATGTATATAAAAATATACATTAATGTATGCTCTTTTATTGTGTGCAATGTCGGCTTTATTTGTGCACTTCTTTTGTTCTATGATGCGGGCACCGTATCACAACAGCTTCTCGTCAAGTGGCAAGGTTACCCTGAAAAATTCAACAGCTGGGTCAAAGCGAGCGCCATTCAGACGACTTGAGTCATGGACTATGCTGTCGAGTTTTACCTGATGCTGCGAGCAACAGTAGCATGGTTTATTTCCCCGACAATACGACGACATGCTTCACCACGCATTTAGCCAGGGAAATGAGACTGACGGGCGACTCGAGCGTTGGACTCGTCGAAATACACGTGCTTTGCACAATCATGCACATTAAAAAATACGAGGTGTCTTACAAATTTAAATTGGGATCGGGCACGCGCAAGGTTTCACCGAATTTCGAATTCTACTTAGAACTCTAGACAGCGTCGAGCAGCTCGCTACCAAGATAAACAAAGTGCGCGACGTTCACGAATATGCTCGACCGACCGAGTTTCAGAAGGGATTCTATACTTTAAAACGGATCTGTGAATGCGAGGATCCCCACTACACAACGTAAAACGAAAAAATTAGACGCATCTTTGGTTTCGAGAATTATACTCAGAGACAAACTGGTACTTTGGTAACGTCCAATTCGGGTGTCTCGACAAACGTGGGCAACAGACCTGCATGTCTGGCACGCGCCATACCTGATCAGCTGTACGTTTACACGGATATCTGTGTCTCTTATACAGTCGGGGATACTCAAGCAGCTCTCTTGCGCATAGTGGCTCTAGAAAATACAAAATATAAATTTGGTACCAATATGGTCAAGCATTTTGTACCTGTACACTACGTGCCCCTGCTGCATCATAGTTTCCAAAACATCGTGATCGATATAAGGGGTCAACACGATCGCAAGAGTCCATTCGAGTACGGGACACTGTCGATAACGCTTCATTTCAAGCGTGATCCATAAATCATGCGAAAATGAGCCACTGCGTTCATTACTACGACGAGCAGGTTGTGACGGAGTATTTTCCCCGAATTACTCCGAGCACTCGATTGTCTCTCGCCGAATTTCTATAATAAGGGCGCCAGGCGAGAGACGCGCAAAATCTTACCAAAACCTTCCCGGCTTGCTGACACTCTCTCTCCCAGAGGAGGTTCTGTCGACTCCTCGACTTCGGGGTGGGCGAGGTGATGCGATGATCGTTTGCACCGGCAGCGCGCTAAATCTCAAGTTCATTCAAATCGCTAATTACCTTACTCTTTCCTCACGCGCTACTGCCG
>JAPYZA010008446.1:0-10983 GCA_030522685.1 Eupelmus azureus | reverse complement strand
TCTCCCTTTCGAGAGCAATTAGACTCTGCCCGTAAGTATTAAGAGGCTATTGCAGATATTACTGCATAAATAGTCCACTTACATAGTGCGGAGTATAAATGATTTCTGGTTCGTGGCGATCAATAGAATCATTTCTTGATATAATATATTTCCGTTTCATTATACTTTGTTACAAACTTAGTTTTAATATCGCCTATACACGTCACTTTTAATGCATGACCGTCTCCCACTATTCCGTTTATCGGATTTTCTAATTCGTTAAATTTTGTAAAGTATTTATCATCATTTACAACATGATCGGAACATCCGCTATCTAATATCCATTCTAATTTATTTTAGCCATTATTTACCTCAACGTTGTTGTTCTCGCTAACCTCTACTTTAGTTGTGAAGACGTTGGGTTTAGGCCGATCTTGCCGCTGTTGACCGCCTCTGCCTCGTTAACCTCTGCCTTTGCTGCGGTATCTACCGTTGCCTCGTTGTTGCTGTGGAGTATGCGCGCCTCCTCGCGCTTGCTGCTGTCCCCCTCCTCGCTAGTCTCGCCAGAGGTTCCTCCCGTTGCTCGTGCATTCATATTGAAAATGGCCGGGTTTTCTGCACCTATAGCATGTATTGTCTCCTTTCTTCTCGACCTTGAATACGATTAAGTTTGAGTTTTTGATTTTATCCAGCACAAAATCTACAGTTCTTTCTCCTTCTGGTAGCACATCAACTAAATCATCTATATGGCATAGTGAATTTGGTAGTGTTCTCAATATATAATTTAGCTTCTCCTTTTGTCTATTTTTGCGCCGGCATTTTTTAATTCTGTGATTAAATTTTCAAATTCATTGTAGAATTCACTTACTTCTGTATAGTCTCTTAATCTCAACCTGTCTAACCTATTTCGAACACAGATTTGTAATGCGGTTGACTCACGCAAATATAACTTGTCCAATTTATTGATTATTTCATAGCTGGTATTTTCATCATTCACCAACTCCATTTGTTTGTCTGATAAAGCACTATATATGTAGTTTATTGCTTTTAAGTCCTTTTCGTTCCACGAAGCTTCAGTTTCATTTTCTGCTCTCACTCTCTGTATAACTTCTTCACATTTATTCATTCTCAAAAATACTGAAATTCTTTTCTTCCATGTGCTACAGTCTTAACCATCGAAAACCTATAGCGTCATCTTGAATCGTCCGCCATGTCGATTCGTTTCTCTACTCGTTTGGTTTCTTCTAGCACTTTTCTTGTATTGTTTAAAATAATCACTTTCTTAGTTATTGACTGAAATTACTTTAAGCTATTCTTTTCTACACACTTTTCTTCCAGTGTTTCTTCTTTTACACTCTGTTCGTTACGTTTCTCTTCAGACCCGCTGCCACGTGTTCCCATAACCTCGAAGTCTAATCTGCCTACATCGCTTCAATTTTCATAAGTTTTCACTAAATTCATTCTTGACTGCATGTTTGATATATTCTCGTTTTATTCCAACTTATATTTTTCTTCGATTTTCACTTTTCACTCTATATTTTTCACATTCACGACAAAAGAAAAAGTCAGCAACCACGCTCTGCTACCATTTTGAGGAACTTGGGTTGCGTGGGTGAATGAGAACACGACAATTAGACAAAAGTATTAATTATTAATAATATAATAAGACGGGTACAAGTTGGAGAGAGAGAGAGAGAGAGAGAGAGAGAGAGAGAGTAGGCCGCTGTCGCTCGCGCACCAAGTCATACAGTGCGTACAGGAGTGGGGACGCACATATGTGTGTGTCCGTGAGCCGCGTGTACCGGTGCGGCCTAGAGTTGGAACGCGCATGCTATACTTTACACGCTGATGTACAGTATAATATGTATATATTCAACATAAATAACAACAAAAAACAAGAAAAATATAAATTATAAGATCCCTGTGACGTCAAAAGATCATCACAACTATGTCAATCGCCAAGTGACAAAATCAAAATTAATGACCCAGTAAACTTAAAAGTAAAAAAAATGTACTAAAAAACATTAAAAAAAATTATAAAATACCCCTTCATTCACCTCCACGAAGTTAATATATTGGGGTAGATTATTCCTTAAATTGATGGGAGCACTTTATTATACTAGAGGAAGAGAATAGGGTAGGATAGGATAGGATAATAAAAATGAATCTTTTATTTATAAAAAAAAAGTACTTATTAGGTATGTGACCTTGAAAAGTATCAGGGACGGTGGAACAGAAAAAAGTGGTTTCACTTTAATATAATATAGAATGTATATTACATTTATAAAATATTGTTATATGACTATAGAAATATTTCCGTATTTGTAATTGAAAAAGTATCTTGTGTCTACTTACCCCGCGGTCGGGGCAAGTTGACACGAATTTTGGCCGTGAAACAAATATTTATAAAAATTAAACGAAGCTTTATAATGATTTTGTACAAATCGCTATTTATTGGTCAAGTGAAGATCTTATGAATGGATATATTAGATACAGTGAAAAAATAAATACAGTGTCAATTACAACAAAAAGTCTGAAAATTGTCGTCTTGCCCCGCTTTCCTCTAAATTCACTGTAAAAAATCTCCAAATTCTAAATGCATGAATATTTCAGAAATATTTTATGAAAGATCTTAGCAATTTTTTAAATTTTTCGTTTATATCTTCAGAAAATGTTCCAAGACTATTCCATGCTTTCTGTGTTACTATCTGGTCTGGAACATTTTGCATTATATTACTATTTTATCATGTATTTATCGAATTTACTGTTATTTAATTAGCTTGTAACGTCAGGAATGAATCAAACAAGAAGATTCAAATATGACACATCAATATAAGCTATAAACACACTTATATACGTGCACACAAGCGAAGCGCGCTGTACAACAAACACAAATAAAAATAACTGTTCAATAATTGAAAGTCGACACAAAATTAAATTAAAAATTCCAAAATTTAATGGCAACGAATACAAAAGACTAATGAAATACTTGAATGAGTTAGAAAAATATATAAGCGCGGTAAATCCGGGTGTTGAATTAATTTGTATTATATCTCAGTCTTTACAAGAATCAGCACAAAGCTGGTGGTATATAATTGAAAAAGATATTGAAGAATTTCGAAACAGTTTTAAAGATAGATACTGGAATAATAACATTCAAAAGTCAGAGAAACGTAAAGTTGAATTCGGTCAATATCATATTAACGGTAAAATGACGCGGGTAGAATACGCGACGAATTTGCTAGGACTCGCTAAGGAATTAGATGTAGATTTCAATGAACTAGAATTAACAGAAAAGATTTGTGATCATTTTGAGCGAGATATAAAATACGCGTTCGCGGCAAATCCTATAAAAACTAAAGCGTCATTATTGAAAGTATTTGCAGAATTTAATAGCGATGATGTTAAATACAAACAAAGAAATACTAAGAGAATTCAAGACACACAGCAAAATTCGTTAAATTTTAATCAAGATAAACCAGAGACATCAGAAAATTCGGAAAAATCAGGTTATACAAAATCATGGCAAATAAATAGTACAAACACATCAGAAAGTCGACAAAGGGGCAATGAATAAATGTAAACATCAATATAAGATGCAAAACTCAGAAAATCACGGGAAACGAGAAAATTTAGAATTATTAAACTCGGAAATATTACAAACGATACATGATTCGGGAAACGTTTAAGAGTTGCATCTCGAATATTGGATAATGATTTAAAATCTGAAAGGGATGCAACTGAAATATATAACATAACAAATAACATTGATAATAAAACCACATCTACAAATATAAACTCAAAATTATTAGAACAATTAAATGTATACAATGTTTGGCTAAACAGTAGCAATATCAGAAGACAAAGAAAACTTAAAACTTACCAAAATTAAAAATAAACCTAAAAAGAAAACATCTAAAAATTACCAATCAGTAGATAAAATAAATATAAGCAATGTACAGATATTACATTGTAAAAATAATACAGACGATAATAAAAAACTTAAAATTAAGCAAATCAATGCTAAGAATTGTAAATAAATTCAATTAAAACATGATTTTCTCGATAATACAGAGAACATGATTTATTTAACACATGGTTGTCTCGATAATACAGAAGACATGAGTAATGAAAATATTAATTATAAAAATTATTTAAACGGTATCTCAAGCGGAGAGAGCGTTAATAATTTAAAAATAAACCAAAATTTAAGGCATTAATTAATATGCAAATTGAAACAATGTATCGTCGAAAATAAACCTAAAATTAAATCTGACTTGCTGAAGAATCAAAATGAAAAATCTAATTTGTAAGACAAATTATTGCTATTACTGAAACGGGGGCAGTAAAAGTAAAGATTAATAATTACGACAAGGCGCTATCAAAAAATTGCAAATTTAAAAATAATATGCTGTGGCGGTGGAACTTAGCGTATAAAAATTTTATCATAGGTCCTAAGTATTTGCCAGGAAACAAAAATATTGTAGCAGATAACTTTAGAAGGCAATTGCAAGAAAAATATAATTTATAATTTACCAAATTTTTTTAAATTAAAATTTTTTTTTTTAATAGTTTAGTAATGGACTCTTACTCTGTAAAGTAAAACGAATTTATTGTTATAAATATATTGATTATTGTTGTATATAAGCGATCAAGTTGTAAAATGAAACAATGCTAGTCATAGAAATATTACAGCGTAACAAATTGTAACATGCGAGAAAATTATCACAAAACTAGAAATATCATAAATGTATTTAACACACATACTCAAAAAATTGTAACAATGTACAGATCAATTTTCAAAAATATTAAGGGGTTATTGTGGGTAAATTTTCGGATTGGAATGATAGTAAAAATTGAATAAAAATATATAATTAGAAATAAGCATAATGAGCAGAATTATTGCAAAATATAAAAGAAAAACATACGTGATACACATTATACATATTACGCAAATACGTACTGACTAAATGTATAAAACAAAATACTACAAGAAATAAGACGCTATAGAATGTACATAAGCAAAATCCCATTGGGGGTAGGAAACACCCAAAACAGCTACGAAGAAAAAAAAATAGCTTGAAATAATAAAATTTATTGCATAGCTAAAGCACAAAGATGCAGTGGTCAACTTCAATAGTAAAATAATCAAATTTGAAGAGGTACAAACTCTATTATAAAAGAATTAGCAGTACAGACTGCAAAACATAAACTTACAAATACATTATACACGTTATAATTTTCAGCTCGATTCAGCAAAACATTAAAATACAAATAATATCCATTTCATCTTGTACATACATTTTATTTTTTGTTAAATTTTGGGGGTAAATTTTTCTTTCAGTAATAGAGTTAATTTTTTTTATTCTAAAAATTTTACAAATTAAAACTTACATTTTTGCAAACACAAAGTATAATACACAGCTACTTTGGTTGATTCATTTCTGGCTTTACGAGGGAAATTAAAATTTTTATTTTTTCTGCAATTTAAAATTTTAATTGAGGGGCAAGTTGTAACGTCAGGAATAAATCAAACAAGAAGATTCAAATATTATACATTAATATAAGCTATAAACACACTTATATACACGCACACAAGCAAAGCGCGGTGAGTAAACGACAGGAAAGCAGACGAAGCGCGGAGCGAGGAGCGCGCGTTTAACGCGCTCACATACTCACACGCGCATAGATACACATACACTCATACACAAGCGAGGCGAGCGCCATTTAATAAAGCCAGATCTGAGCGAACACGTAGCGCACCAGCAAGAAAAACAAATAGTAGCGAAAAAACGTGCAAAATAGATAAACAAGTACTTAGCGAAAAGGCTCGTTGATTTTAGAGTAAGAAGCGAGAAGCATGCAAAAAATGTACAAGATGCAAAAGTGTTGCCAGGTAGCTATAAAATGAAAGTTGGTGTTGACGGGCATATAATAAGGCGTATAAACGGGACCGTTACTAAAAAAGAGAACTTAGAACCTAGCGCATTGTTTTATAAAGTGGTAGTTAATTATTGAAAAATGTATTCTTATTAAAAAAAAGTTATTTTCATGAAAAATAAATTTATAAAATTGCAGGTAGTGGATCGAATAGAGGATACATTTATCTATGAACTGTTATATTATTACTTATATCTATCCCGATCTTGATATTCTTTTTATAACAACAAGCAGAATGAAAATTACTATAATACTAAATGAATCATATTTTTTCATATTTTACCAATTAGCACCTTATTATTATGATTTCGTTTTTACATTATTACTAAATCATTAGTATATTTAATTTTTAATTATTTATTAAGCAAATAACTTTAGTATTATTTTATTAGAAAAATGTTGGAATAGATGAGCATAATTAAAAATGATATACTAATGATCTATAAACAATATTTGGAAAGCAAAAAGTAACAAAAATCTAAATGTTTTATAAAATAGATTTTAAACAACAGTTAATCCTATTCATATTATTGAAGATGACATTCAGTGTGTGTTAAACAGTATGTCATATTGTCGATGTATAAGGCCAATTAAAGCTACTACCACTGAGAAGCATATCTCTTATGAGAGTTTCAATAGGCGTTTTACCAACCAAACGTACAAAGAATAGCTGTTCAATCACTTGTGAAGAAACAGTTCTTAACGATGGCAATCTTAACAATAACTTTCCAAATCGAGTTGGTTGATTTGGATATTGAGTCCTACAATATTCTTCTAAAGCACATTGAGATTTCTCTTGAAGAGATTCTATATGATTTACATCAGAAAGGCCGCAGGCATCTGCAATCACACAAATTTATTCAAATTTAAATTAGACATTTAATATAAAAATTAAATATAAAATATATGTTATCTGCAAAATCATATTTTTAAATTTCATGAGGGTCCCTATTTTTTTTATTTTGAAAAAATATTTTTATCATTACTACTACTACTATTATTATTAATTATATATAACTTTATATGTTGTGTAAAATAACACAAGCATAGAAATACTTACCAGGGAGGGATCTAACGAGATCGGAATCACAGATATTCATGAATTTTTGGGATATATTCTAAGTTAATAAAATATGAACATAGGCGGAATTATAAGATCTAATATCAACTTAGAAGCACTTGTAGTCATATTTAAAAATAAATTTGAATAATGAACTTCTAGTTAAAAAGTAAATAATTTAGTCTAGACAGAATCCTAATTAACTTTTAATGCCATAAGAAACGATAGGAAATCATAAACACGACCCCTACTTTATCTTCTTACTGATATTTCTATAATTTTACTAATTAATTACAGTGACAGACAAAAGTACCCTGCAGGAATCAAATGTGAGAGTGGGTCCCGGCAAAATATGGTAAATGTATAACGACATTGTAGCTTATTGTCTCCCGATCAAAAGTCCCCATATACCCAAGACACGAAAATAAACTGATTTTGAATAAATAATGATTTAAATCGCAGATTTTGATGGAGGTTCGAGAGATCGATCGCGCCACTTCAGATGGTAGTCGTGCACAACAAGTTATTATTTACATAACGAAATTTCAAATTCACGTATATGACATTCGCAGCAAAGAACTCGTAAAGGCAAGTGGAGGGCTAAAATTGTTATTGATAATAGCAAATACGTGTCGCATTTTAATATGCCCGCTTTGTTTAAAGAGCCTAATATAGACACACATGAATACTTAAATACAAACATAAATAGAGCAACAGATATCGGAGCTATTGAAGAGAAATCTTGTAGAAGAATCATACAGTCCTTTCGCAGCCCCTGTAACTTTAGCGTTCAAGGAAGATGAAAACAAGAAGTCGCAGCTCTGCATTGACTTCAGAAATCTTTATAAAATTATAATACCTAAATCGCAGCTTTTTTCGCGAATTGAAGATTTAGTAACAAAAACGAGAAATTGTAAATACTTTTCAAAACTAGATATCAACTCGGTGTTTTGGTCTATTCCACTAACTAGGAGAGTGTCAGGGATCTGGATCGCGGATTTTGCTCAAACTTTGGGATACGGTTTCAGATGTTAAAATATGAAGAAAATCGAAATTTCAGATCCTAGCGCTTTAGAAAACTCAAGTTATTCATATTTTTACTTTTATTTTAAGAAAATATTGAAACAAACGCTATTTTTCAAACCTTTTTATCTAGCCTAGAAAAAACTTGTATGTATCTGCAAAAACATAAAATTAAACTAGAAGAGACAAGCTTTCATTTGTTTTTTGCAGAATTAAAATATTCTTCTTTCTTTAAAAGTTATAACAGTTTAAAGATAGGAATGAAAAAAGTATAAAATAACGAGTAAAATTGGAGTTATAGTTTTGGTACATTTTGGTTGCTTAACTTTGAACTGTTATAATTTTTGAGTGACGTAGAATATTTTAATTCTGCAAAAAGCTAATGAAAGCTTGTCTCTTCTAGTTTAATTTTATGTATTTACAGATACATACAAGTTTTTTCTAGGCTAAATAAAAAAGGTTTGAAAAATATCGTTTATTTCAATATTTCATTAAAATAAAACTAAAAATATGAATAACTTGAGTTTTCTAAAGCGTTAGGGTCTAAAATTTCGGTTTTCTTCATATTTTAACATCTGAAACCGTATCCCAAAGTTTGAGCAAAATCCGTGATCCGGATCCCTGACACTCTCCTAGTTAGTTGAATAGACCAAAACACCGAGTTGATAGAATAGTAGAAGACAGGAGCAAAATGGGATTCGTAACTCAAGAAGGGCTTTATAAATGGATATGTTTACCCATTGGGATGAAAACATCGCCGGCCATCTTCCAAAGAATATTTTATAATATAATAAAAAAACCACGAATTGTCAGAATTTACGGTGAACTATATAGATGATATATTAATATTCTCTAAAATAATTGAAGAACATCTTAGACATTTCAAAAACTTGCTAATGGCTATCATGGAAGGAGACTTTAGACTAAAATTCTCTAAATGCATGTTTGCTTCGAATACAATAAGTTATCTCGGACACGTTATAAGTTATAATACCGTTAAACTAATGAAGAATAATCTACAAGCAATACGTGATTTTTCAACCCCAAGATTGCTATCATATTGGAACCGTTCCACAACCTGTTAAAGAAGGATCAGAAATTTACATGGTCGCCAGAATTCCAAAATGTTTTTGACTACCTAAAAGAATTCTTACCAATAAAAATCAATACAGGCGGATGTATCCAAGGATTGGGCGCGGAACTAAAACAGCCTCAACCAGACTATGGTACAGAAAAACCAGTTGCCTATTTTTCAAAAAAATTAAGTAATTCACAAGAAAAGAAAAAGTCAATATATATAGAAGCTCTAGCATTAAAAGAAGCAAAACAGTTTTGGTAATACTGGTTGATGGGTAGATCTTTCGAAACTTACTCGGATCATACGGTAAAGGTCCCTATTATGAGACATTTAGATTATTATGAGACACTTCAATAAAAATTAATGCAGAAGCGTTTTGGAATGGTTATAAAGAATAAAAAAAATATATATAAGTTCATGAGCTATTTGCTTGAACATATACATTAACAGATATATGGCTTTTGATGTATAAAATGTGAAAAAAAATTGTTTAGTTTCGCTGTTTTCATGCTCTTGTTAATTGCCTGACATTTGAACCAAAATGGTTGATTTTTTCTGTTTACTTTCTAAGTAATTTTTCAGGGCTTAATCACTTTTGGAATACAAGCTATAATTTATAATGTTGTTTCGATATCACAAATTCAGATTATATACTGATTCATCGATTTTTTTTACTATTTTCTATTAAATTAATACCTGTCTCCCAATGGGTACACAAATTCATTGCGGGTCTTGATTATGATATAGTATAAAATTACTTATATTGAAAATTCTGCTGCTTTTTTGAAGTTAATTTGATCTAAAACATAGTTTAAATATAGTTTATTATTAATATTTAAATTATTTTCGCTTCTATCTTAATTAAAAGTATTAATTATCAATATGCAAATCTAACCCACAAATCATGTCTTAACCTACAGAAACTCTACATTTGAGCTATTAATACAGATACTAGCCGTTATACCTCACTCACTAACGCTCGTTCTGTTAAAAAAATGTATTTTATTACAAGTTATTGAAAAGCAAAGTAAAATTCATATAGTGTATATTAATAAATATAAAATATGTATATAAAATGAAAATCAGCATCCGGTGTATTTAAAAAAAGTGTTACGTCCAGGGTTGTAACAGATAATGTTTTTTGAATGTTTACTTTGACGCGTTCCCTCTTTAGGTCGTGAGACACCGGTCGGGACAGTAATCGAATGCGCACGGAGACTGGCGTTGGGAGAGTGGCAGGTGCCGCGAGAGTCAAGCAGATATAAAGTCTACTAACCTCGGTAAATAGTGTATTCTTGTTTACTGTAGTAGGCTCGTGCCAGCTTGTGTTTCTCTGGGACTTGGGAGTTGCTTAGAAATAAACTCGAACACAGAATTTTTATGATTTACTGTATGCAGGTTTTATTCAGATAATCCTTCTAAGTACAAGTCCGATTTGTTACAGTAGCTGTAGGCGCGCTCGGTTTAAATTCACAGGTAGCGCGGACGAGACTTACGTGGCTGCTTCCAGAAAACTAGTGACACAGGGGGGCTCGCAGGCCGCCTTTTTATACAGGTTCATCTTTGTTGAAGAAAGCGTAGACCAATGACTAGCGAGTGTTAGTAACAAATTTGGAAGTTGTATATGGAGTAGGGAGGATGTCTAGGATTTTGATAAGTTGGGCCAAGTGCGGGGAATCAAGGTGCATGGAAGTCGGTGATTAGGGGGGTAAACAAAACGCCGCACATTGGGGCCATTTCAACAAAAAAAGTCCAAAATTTTTCTTCATCCGAATTTAACATGAAACCAATCAAGTGAGGTATCATTCCTCTCGGCATGACCTTCCAGAACAGGTACCCACTTTTAAATTTCAGTTTTTAATTTTTTAGCTTTTTCAGCGAGAAATATACACTATCTTGAATT
>JAPYZA010008441.1:0-24699 GCA_030522685.1 Eupelmus azureus | reverse complement strand
CGCGCGCGCGCGCGAGTTGCATTTTCTCGGAGGCAGGATAATTGTTGTTGCGCGTGCTGGCTCAGCTAGGTGACGCCGAACACGTTCACGTGAAGTGCTTCGAAAAGTATGTTAAGTTCGAAGCCGGAGATCGCGGAGGGAATATATAGCCAGCTGTTTGTCGGCACTTTGCGTGGGGATTCACGATACTGTTATGTTTTTCAGATGAATAATGCCAATTTTTATTATTCGAGAAAATTGTAGAAAAATTTATATTAAGCGGTGGGCGTGCATGAAACTTATAAAAATACTCTCATATTCTTAATGCAAGCATGAACCCCATTAGAAATTATGTAAATTCAAAAAATTTATTATATTATTTATTTTAGTTAAAAAAATATATTTAATATACAACAGTATTCTCGTAGTTGTGGAAAAAGTTACGTCTTATCAATCCAAACCTTTTCTACTTAAATATAATCATTTAACTTATCAGAAGAATCCCTGGTCTTGAGAATATGAATTTTGCTCAAATTTTGAGATATATTTGGAGAAGTAAAACATGAAGAATACCGGCATTTTAGACACTAAATCTTTAGAAAACTAAAGTTTTTGATATTTTTAAGTTTATTTAATAAAATATTGGTATAAACATTTTTTTTCTAAGTCTTTTATATAGTCTTGAAAAACTTTGTATGCATCTGTGAATCTACAATATTATATAGAATAAATAAGTTTTAGTTTTTATTTTTTTTTTTAAAATAAATAGAAGTTTTTTTGGTCTGAATAGAAAAGGTTTGAAAAATAGAGTTTATTTTAATATTTTCTTAAAATTTTTTACAAAGCCTTACCTACATCTAAAAGTCCGATATTCTCCATATTTTAACACCTGAAAAAATATCCCAAAGTTTAATATTTGTATAATTTTACTTGGTGCAGGATGGTTATTTAATTAATCAAAAATATAAGTATTCAGTAATTGGATTTCATAAATTACATATTCAAAACATAATTACTATAGATTTTAATCTTATAAACACAGTTGTAGCATTTTTTGCCTTGTTAAAAATAATAAAAAATGGATTGCATAGTCAATGGCATAAAATACGAAAGTTAGAGTCCTTTTGTAATGTTATTTCCTCGAACGATTATGCATTGTGTGGTGCAGTTCTGAAATGCCATAATGTCTTCCTTTCCGAACTATTGTAAAGTAGGGAAAAAATATGACTTCAAAAGAAGTACAGTACTTCTGTAAAAGAAGCTATAAATTTTCTATTTGAAAGTGTTTCCATTTTCTGAAAATAGGATAAATTATTACAGCTGCGTAAAGCTAAAGTAGTCAGATAAGATCAGCCAGAAGTTTTGAAAAAAAAATATTAAATGTTTTTATATCATAATAATTTATTTTTTATACATAAATTATTATATAAATAATAAAACTTAAAATAATTTTAATCAGTTTTTAAAAAAAATATTTTTTAAGCCATCAGCTTTTCATATAAGCAAAAACCTTGGGGTCGCCAACGAAATTATTGAAAAAGCAAACTTGAAAATACTTATGTTTAACTCGCAACTTTATGTACGAAAGCCGTTTATCGCTTCTTAGTAAGTTGGAAAATGTAAATTCTTAACGAACCAAGTATGTAATTAAAAGTTATTTTACTAGAATTCAAACAAATTAGCATTGATTTTCACGTTATCAGAAGAGTTTTTATAATAAATGTTCAGAAGTAGTTTATAATCTTATTTTATATCATTTAATAAGATTATTGAATAAAATTTTACAAAGAAAATTCATACTCTTTATATGACCCTAGCTTGAAATGATAAACATCGCTAAAGCTAGCTTAAATGATTAATTATTAATTCTTTATATATTAATATAATACTAATTGCGTTTGTTTTTTTTGTTTTTCAGGTGAGTTTCTGAAATGATTACTACTAAATACTAGACGTTAATCTGTGTGAATTGAGAAACGGTATGTAGAAATAGTTTTTTTATCTAACTGTATAGTTTAAGAAAATTCTTTTAGCTTAGCGGTTGTAATAATATAATTATTATAACCGCGTAATTTTGTATATATAAAATACAATATACACCTACACCATAACGTCCGCAGTTTCGTTCTATGAATATCCCATGTCTTTGAACTCTTTACGTTACGTTTAACAACAAGCAACGCGTTATACAACCTTGTTTACAATTTACAATTATTCCACCAAAAAATGAAACGAATATTTCCCTTAAAAAAATTACACTTCACAGCTGCCCAATGTGAAATCAGTAGAAATAACCAAGACGCATTGTCCAAAGCTTGCAACAGCCCCTGAATTAGCATCAACATCAACCGGCGCTCGGCTAACGTCATCGCTAAAGGCGCCTGCGCGCGCCTCCCTCGTCCTATATATATATATATACAGAGAGCTCTCGAGCAGTTATATGCGCATAAATGCATTGGAGATGGCGCGAGCTCGCTGCAGAAGCGCCAAGACGTGTGCGCGCCGGGGGTTGATACGAGCAGCTCCCGCGGATCGAAGCTGAGGAGGCGAAAGCTCGCCGCGCGCATGCACCAGCTGAGAAAGCTCGACCCTATTACGCTCGCGAGGCGAGCTTTTGCGCGAGATTAGGTTTGCCGGCGGTCAACAATGTCAGTCTCTGCGCTGATGGGGTAATGAGGTAACAACGGGGGTGAGGGTGATATTTCAACAGTCTATTGTTAATTAGTAGTCGACTAACGAATTTTAATAGTTCTATGGCACACAGAACTGACTTCCATACCAAATATAAATATTCGAGTTGCAAATTTTAAGTCCTAAGTTCTAGTACTAAACTAGAGATATTTTTAGATGATTATTATAATAAACATTCAAGTAATAAAGAAATATGTTTCATTATAAGTCAAAATTATGTTAAACGACTTTTTTTTATACTTATTGTAACATTTAATATTGCAAAATTTTACATTTTAGGCTTTTATTATTTTTGATTTTGTTGTTTAATAGTTTAACAGTAAATATTTAATATTCACTAATCTAACGTTTGAACACTAGATAATTAACGTTGTCAAATTGTAAAAAATTAGTTAGTTGATTACAGATTTGTAGTGGCCTGGGGAACATCGAATCTAACAAGCCCTACTCGCAATTTTGGATTGACAATAGTGGATTGTCAAATAATGCCGCGCCCCCTCCCTCTAGCAAAACACGTAGTTAGAAGTCGAAGAATGTTGTGATAAACTTTGATGGTTAAGTCATAAAGGATCAGATTTGGTGACCAATAAAACGTGCCGATGATGAAAAAAAAGCGAAACCAATAGAAATTTTTAAGTTAATTAAAAAATAGAATCGTAATACTTTTAAGTTACAAGTAATACTAACATAAGAAAAATCTTAAAAAATCGATGCACAAATCGTTCATCAAAGCAGTCGCAGCCAAAATCTCACCCGTTAAAAAAAGAAAGGGGAAGAAAAGCTCTCTCCATAAAAAGTCCACCCTCCCAAAGAAACGTACTAATAGAGAGTACAAAGGTGAGCGAGCGAGAGGAAAAGTTTAGGGGGGAACCCGGGGGAGGGGAGAGTACTGTGTATACGTGTGCGGGCTGAACGCAGGTAAGTGGGATAGGGGGAACAAGGTCGGCGGGCGCGCCCTCCTCAAAAGGAGGCTCGCTGCTGCTACTGCTGCTGCAACCCTTTTCAGCAGAGAGACAGCGCGCGGGAGAACGAGAATACTCTCGCTTTCTGCGCGGTGCGCTTTCGCGCTGCTGCTGCATGGGAGTATTGATCAGCGGGAGCCGTCGCGCGTCCAGGAAGCGCGCGAATAATTAAAGCGCGCCGAGAGAGCCTCACACGTGCGCGCGCCCAGCGGGATGTAAACACGGGCCGCTGGGATGCTGAGGGTTCCTTTTTTCGAGGCTTTTGGATTGATTGTTTCGAGGGTGGGATGGGTTCGGATGGGCGGTGCTTGGAACAGGTGTGTTATTTGAGTTTCTGGATTCGCTTTGGATTTGATGGACAAATTTGAGACCTGGTGCGTTCTTTCAATTTGACCATTGGATAATATTGCCCATTACGGCTGATTTCTGTGTATCAACAGAAAAATGCTTTTGCAAAGCTTTAATGAAGAAAAAGCTTCATCACAATCAAATGCATACTTTGTGTAGTAGCTTGGCAACAACGCCCCCTCACACCAACAAACCAGTATAAACAATCAACAACAGCCAAAAACAGTCCAAGCTCAAACATCCCTTCAACGAGCAGCGCTTCCCGGCCGAACCGCGCGATGTCGCCACTGCAGCCATCGCGGGGGTGGCTCTGCAAGCGTAACCCGACCCACCTCTCTCTGTCTCTCACGGCAAGGGGGTGGCTCTCTCGCGCCTTTTTCCACGCGCATACCCACACAGAGGCAAGCTGGCTTGCCGAATCGCGCCATCTAGCGTCGGGCAACGGCCACCCCCCAGGCAGAGCAGAGCAGCTATCCCTTAAACCGAGTGCCGAGCTCGCGTGCGCGCAGCTACACTTGCACCGAGCCCCTAAGTGCAGCGCCCGAAACGTGTGCACACACACACACACACACACACACAGAGTGACGCACACATACACACATAGACAGAGAGTGAGAGAGAGAGAGAAAGCAACGTGCGTGCGATCCTGCGCTTTTCTCGAGAGCAGTAGATCGCTCGTTCTCTGTCTGGCGCACGTAGAAGAGCGGGCCTCGGCGCGAAGGTGAGCTTGCGCGGCTCCCTCAGTGCTCCCAGTGGCCCGAGAGAGCGAGAGAGAGACAGCTTTGAGAAAGTTCGCAGGCTGCCACCATTTTCCGCGTAGTGTGTGTATAGGTAGCCCAGTGCGCGAGAGCCGACGGAGAAACCGCTCTGCAGGCAGCTCCAGCAGAACATCCAGGGCCGCCCTGGACGAGGGGAGCGCCGACCAAAGGGGTGAGGGAGACCGACAGAGAGAGAGAGAGCAGAGCAGAGCTGCAGGCGGGTAAGGCCAGATTCTCGAGGAGCGAGCGTCGATTGATCTACAATACGCGAGAGGAGCGCGCGTGTCTGACGTTTCGCGGAGTGTAGGCGACCATCGCACGTGCCGCGGCAGGCCGATGATCGATCGGACCTACTGCTGCCGCCGCTGTTTCTGCTGCTACTACTTCCCGGGTAATCGTGTTGTTATTTTTTTTTTTCAATCTTTTTCGTCGATGATGGAGGTGGCAGGTCAGAGAGGCGCTAATGGCGGGCCGACTTTTCGGAGGATTCACGCGCGGAGGATTGTCTGAACTTTCGGGAGGCGGATATCGATTTTTCGAGAGCCACCGCCGCCGCTGACGCGGTTACGTAGCATCCGGAGATATCGCGGGCGGATGATGTGTGTGCGGGGCGGGGAGGCTTGATCTTTGAGGTACAGCGCGGCCGGGAGTGCAGAGCGAGCTGAGGTTCATGGCGAAAGGTCGACTGATCCTTGACTCGCCCGGAGCCTGGCGGTGGTCTCTCCCGAGCTTGAGCGCCTTTTTCTTCCTCACTCTGTGCATTTTATTGTTTGTTTATGTAGATTTCTGTCAACTTTTTCGCTTAATGTATTTTCTCAATGTCTCTCAGAATGACTTTTTAAAGTGCAGTTAAATACGTGTGTTATGTGCAGGGTTGATAAACAACGTAGTAGAGCTTTTCCGTCCGCTATTGTGCAATTGTCACATAAACATTCCAAAAATAGCTCGACTTTCTTTCATTCAACGAGCCAGAGAGCAAAACCGTGAATGAACAAAACGAGAACGTCGATCGCAGACGTGACCACTTAACTATATGGCATTTGGCTGAAGTACGCAGGACAACTGCTCCCCCCGGCAAATGACCAGGACGTCAAGCTCAATAAATTACAAAGTACGTCCGAGCTTTTATTCCCTTGCCGCGATGCAGCAACCATTTGATGATTCAATCAGTTAATTGACTGATTAAAAAAGCATCGTTCTTTCATTACCTTCGCGACAAAACTCTGTCTCTTCCTCATCTAAAAAAGCTCGTAGCTAAAAGCATCGGTCGTGAAAAGCCGAAATTGTGCAACGCGCCAGGCCCCGGCGCATGAAAACAAAAACCGAAAGCCAATTCCGTCCGCTCGATTCCACCATTATATCCTTCATGTGCGCGCAGCTGCAGGAAAAAAACGAGCTCGCTCGGCGCAGAGCAGCGCCATCAATTTTTATTGGCGAAAAATTGGCGATAATGGGCGGCTTTTCGCGCGCGGCAGCGAGCGCGATAGACAAAGCCCACTGACCTATTGACTCTGTAGCCCGCTGCTGCTCACTCCCTCTCCCTCTCTCTCTCTCTCTTTCTCGCGCGCTCGACTCGTGCATGTGTCCGCGCGCGCGTATGTAGCTGCACACACAACCCCCGCGACGGCGCAGCTCTAAGGTCGAGTGTACACTACTACGAAGAGCCGTGGAATGCGAGAATGCGGAATGAGCGCTAGGTGCGGGTTTGCACTTTTTTTTTCTTTTTTTTTTAGTGCGGGGATGGTGGAGAGAGGATCGAGGGCTGAGAGGGATGATCGTTGGGCGAGTTTAGTAGAGCCGGTGGTGAGGTTTTGCTTTTTATTATTGTTTTGGGAGGATTGTAAAACGTTTGTGGTTTTTCGGGTATTGAAATTTTTTTCGTTCGCGCTGGTCCGGTCGGTGGGTTATGAAATTCTGGTATTTTTGAGGTAGAAATAATATTTTCTTTTACGGGTGAACAATAATAACTGAACGGATTATTGATTTTTAATCTGACCTTTCAGAGATGCCGAAATTTAAAAAGTATTAAATAACAAATTCAGTTATTTATTCAATTCTCCCGGGAAACGAAAGAGCTTTTGAAATCATTATTATCACGTATCAATAATTCATTTTAGATAAATTACAAAAAATACACCGAGAGAAAAATATTTGAAAAGATTACAATACTGGTCAATAAAACTGCTACGGACTATAAAAATTCAAAAAATTAATATGCCGTACAGGATATTATATTAAAAATGTAGTATTAAATTTTTTATAAAGTATAGTAATTTTTCGATTCTTAAAGTTGTGGCAGGTGTACGGATTAGCATTGTATTTTTTCAAAGATTCTTCCTACAGTGTACAACGTTAACCGACGATTCTTCATCCGAATTTTTCAACAAGCCCAACCTTTACCGTACTATTCCGTGAACGCTCTTTAATAAACAATCACTCCTAGGGAAATCGTCACAGCAACACAGAGAATCTGGCCAGGACCCTAGCTCCTATACCTCCACCAGACAAAATAAGTAACAAATTAATCTTTTTGCAGATAACCGAAGGCTATCGAAAAGTAGCCGAGCCATCATCAATCGTGGAGCGCGCCTGCCCTGAAAGATGGCAGGCGAATCGCGAGACTCTGTTAGCAACCGCTGTCCGGCAAGCGCGGCGGCGATCTCGCTGATCAGCGGCCCTGCACCTAGAGCCACGAGACTAGCCGATATAGTATAACTAGTGGAATTTTCTCAAATCTAGCCCAATTAACCTAATCTAATCTAATTAACCTAGCGAATCAAGCGTGGGAGGCGAGCCAAACACTTGGCAGTCACCCTCCTAGCATAAATTTCGTTCGTCACACGCCAAACGTCTTCGTAGCTCAATTCTCTCTCCTATAGCAATTATAATAAGCAAACGAACAAGTATCTAGCTCGTTAATCAGTCGCAGCCTAGCCGAGATAAGTAGACAGTAGCCGCGCGTAAAGGTTAGTGCAATCAAAGAGAGAACAGAGAGTCAGTGGACGATGCCGTTCGCGTAGACGAGGCTAGCTCGTCGAGGAACGGAGCCCAGCGAACCAGGAAGACGAGACACCAAAGGAAGAAAAAAGCAATGGCGGAGAGCGCGGGCAGCCCCGGAGGCGCCCCCGCAGCCAACAGTCCACAGCAGCAGCAGCCGGCACAGCCGCAGCCGCAGCAGCAGCAGCAGACGACGCAAACGAGCCAGCAGCCTCCGGACATCAGCAGCTCGCAGCTGGCCGCCTCGCCACCCATCACCGGAACAGGTAGCCATTTTTATGATCTTTCGAAGGATACGCGAAGAGCCGTGAGAAAACGAGCCGGCTCAGATGCGCGGAAGTGGCATGCGGGGGGTGGCTGTGTTTGTCGAGAGTGCGTGCTTATGCGTTTTATCGATTTTCTGAGGAAAGTTTCGCGAACGCCGGGACACGGCAGTTTTTAAAGTTTCAGACAGAAGTTTATTAGAATTGAATAATGCTGTTGGCCGTCTTTTTCTCGGGGAGAGGCAATTCTTTAATTGGAGTTATGGACTTTTTCCATTGAAAGATGAGTCTCCTTCAACTTAGTTTCTAGAGTCTTCCGTTCCTTTTTTGCTTTGACGTAATTTAAACGTTTGAAAAAATATAGCGAATAATAAAGTGACCCGACTAGAAATTTAATTAGTTGAGCCTAATGTTTGAAAGTTTCTTCAAGCCCTAACTAGGTCCTAATCAACTGTAACAGTTATATTAATAATAGCGTAATCTAGTTAGACTTTAGTATTACCATTTTATTTTTCTATATGGAAATTTTTATGAAGTGAACGTTAAAATTGATAAATCTTACAATTTTATCGTGAAATACGTGAAAAAATCAAAAACTCTAATGTTTTGTTTTAAAAAGTAAATAGTTTTCAACGCCACTACGGTGAACGCAACTTCTCTATAATTTATATAATATCGTATCAAATTCAGACAGGTAGTCTAAAACAAAAATTAAACATTCTCACATCTTGAAAATCCTCGACAACTGCACACTAGACGAAATGTTGAAACGTCTCTAGTGTCGAGCATAGGTACTCACACTAAGCGGTATACACACATGCGCGGCCCAACAATTCACCTGTCATCTCCGCTTTGCCTTCAGCAAAGAGCAAACATCTCATCGCCCCATCCCCCGTCTAGCTCCCTCGCGCTCGCATCTCAACGAAAGTGGCATTCGGCTCCGTAGCTTCTCAAAGGGACCGTTGAAAAAAAGCACCCATCCGCAGCCGAGAAGAGTCAAAACGTCATAAGCACCATCCCGAAAGAACAATAAATCCCTCCCACTGGGGGCAGAGTGAAGCGACGTCCTCTCGCGAGCTGCCTTAGGGCCAGCGCGCGGCTTACATACGAAACAATAAACAAGGCTCGCTGCTACTCCTAAGCCTTCTCTCTCTCTCGCTCTCGCATCGACGAAGCAGAAGCAAGGGGAGAAGAAGAAGAAGTAGCAGAGTCGCAAGAATAAGAATAAGAAGACAGCCGGCGGCGGCTGTGGCGCGTCCGTGCTAGCGGATCTGTCGGTCAAGTAACGGCACCGGGTACCGCTAGTCCCCGCTCTCTCCTCTCTCTCTCTCTCTCGCGCAAGCAAGCTCTCTGACGCAGTTATACGCTCGCGAGCGCGGAGAGCGAGAGAGAGAAGCACCGTTAGCCCCTCCGCTATATACTCGTTCGCGCGCTCCACGCACACACACACACATGTGCTCTCTCTCTCTCTCTCCCGGTCTGACGCGCAGGGAGGATAAGGATCCGAAAAGTTGCGCAATTCAGCCGTGGGAACGAGAGGGCCCTTTTCGGGGCTTCGATCAAATTCTTTTTCATTTCGAGCTGGCTGCCGTATGTACGGAGGTGCGGAGAGATGAGAGAAGGTTTTTCCTTCCAGGGATGCTGCTGGTTTCTCCGCGGTAATTGAGTGAACGATCGTTACAAGATGTCGCGGTGATTAGACTTTTCGAAATTTGTAGAGAGGAGGGGGAATAGTCTTGATTGGGTGGTGATGCAATAGGTTCGGTTTGGTAGAGAGGAGATGATTTTTAACGAGATGGTTGAGTGTGATGAGCCGACTGGAATTTTTGTAGTGTGGCTCATTTTTTGAATTTCGTGGTCGCTTGTAAGTCATCGGTGACTCGCGTTGTACCGGAAATATTAATGACACGCTCGAATCCTCCCGGCTGGCTGCGGACGATTACGTTACTTTTCTCGATTCTTAAGGTCTCGGAAGTACTGCTTTTGCTTAAAAATGCGTCATCATCTATTTCGTGATTAAACTATAGCCTTCGTTTTATTCTTACACCCAACATTCACATCGTCTAATTCACATAATCGAACTCGTGCAAACAGCTTATTAACCCCTTCTAATCCGCAACCCGGCAGAACGCAATCTCAAAAATGAGAGCAACAAAGCTCCCGCTCCCCCCCACCTCTCTCGGCAAATATCCGGAGCGCGAGTTTTTCTTAAGAGGCTTAACGACGAATCTCGGCGACGGAAAAGGGCCTGACAGGGAAGCCTTTTGCGAGCGAGCCGACACGTACGTATGCAGGGCTACGTCGCGTCTCGTCGGCCGACCGTTTAAACTCTACTAGCGAATGTCGTTAAGTCACTCGAATAAATTGTTGCTCGATCGTCGAAAAGCGCGACTCGTTCTTTTTCTTTTTATCCTAATAGTCGCTTTCGGCTTTAGCGTCGATGTTGAGCGATTATCCGAGAAGTGAAGTTCGCTGAACGACATTTTGGGATTAGTTCGAAGAAATCGTTGGGATGGGCTGCTGCCAGAAATTTCGGGCTGATAAATGGTCGAGCTTTAAAAATAAGGTATAGGAACAAAGAGCTGATATATTCTTGCAGTAGTCAAAGCCGGGCAGTATTAGACCAAAACGATAACCATCGATTCGATTTTCCTCTTCCAGTCCAGTTATCGATGTATAATACAGACGTCGCGGCAACGTTATAGTTTTTGCCAACAAACAATTAATGGGAAATTGAAAAAAGCAAGCTAATTCATTGTCGAGCGTGTAAAGTAGCCCAGCGCAGCGGCATCGTCTGCCTTTGTGATAGGGATCGTGACGAGGCGTAATAAATACGTAGTGCGACCCCCGCGCCAACACAGTGAAATAATTGTAATTACCATCACGAAGACGATGTTACATCGAAAAGTTCGATAATATCGCGTAACGGTGCCCGAGCTCGCTCGCGCGCCGGCTTTTAACGTACGAAGAATTCGCAATTAGCGCATAATACGCGCACGCCGCTCGTGTGTATATGGTGATAAACGGTACGGGATGAATATTATGGGCGCACTATATTTCACATTGCGAAATAATCAATGTACGGGGTATTTATCATCGCGATTATTTCTCGCGTGCGCCGAGGTGGGGAGAGGGCACCGTTATGATTTTACGATGCCGATTAATACGCGATGTGTGGCGCCGGTGCATCGTGCACCCCTCGCTGGCTTTTACTGCGGTTCACATTGCTGAGTCTAGGGGATTGAGTGCGTTTGTGGATGTGCGATTGGTATCGATAAGATAAATACAAAAGTTTTAGATGGCGAAGGTGGTAAGGCGATTAAATGACTGATTGGCAAAAGTTTAAGTCCTATTCAATTTCAATTTGGTCTCTGTTATAAAAGGATAGGTCAAATTCTGTTTCCAAACGGGATCAAATCAAATTTAATAGATTTCTTTGACTGGAGTATTTACTTATCAATAATTTACTAATTTATAAAATAAACATTGTGGTATCTTTTAAAAAAAGTAATAATCATATTTTTTAAGATATACTGATAAATTTTCAAAAATTAATTATTTTATTTTTTCGAAAATAAGTAAATATGCTTCATTTTATCAGAAAATGTCTATACCCGTGAAACAACCGGGCTTGTAGAAATATTAGCAGTGCTATTACAAGCAACATTACATTGTCAACATTACAACGTTAGATTTTTTTATGAAAATTGAAGTAACATGTTGCATTATCTAGAAGTTCAATAATCTTTCCACAAAACCAACGTAATCCTTGATTGTCACCCTCTAACCCCTTTGCTACAATCACCTAAATAATTCAGCCTCCAGAAAAAAGTTTTGCCCAAGGCCGCTCCTTCTGTGAACCGCCGCTCGTATACCTACACATGAGCTCCGTTGCCGATGGCAGGTGGCGTAGGCTCCAGTCCCGCGACTGGAGCGGCGCGACCCCTCGTGTCGCTCCGGCGAACCACCATCACCATCCACCGTTCCCTACCTTACCGACCGAGCCCACTGCGATCGTTGCGTATTACACGTTACTCGCGATGAGGCAACTCGCGCCGCGCTATATGTCGTAATCGCGCGTGCCCACGGCTCTGTATAGGAGCGCGCAGACGCGTTTTATAATGCAGCACGGAGACGGAGAGAGGTTTTCTTATTTGGGAGGAGGAAAGTTGCGAGAGACCGCACGTGGGATGCGGGCAGCGTTTTTCGGAGGTTTTTTGGCCCGCGGGCTTCCGCTGGAGCCGGAAGGAGTGGATTTTACGGGGCGTGGACGCGGTTTGTTTTCAGTGGGTTTTGATGGGTTTGCCCCGAGAGATTCGTGAGGAAATTAGTTTGGCTTCGAGATTTATAGGGTAGGAAGGTATTTGTTTTTTTTTCCTTTTGGTAATTATATGATGAATGATAGATTTTGTTTTTGAATTTGTGCTTACACATGACAGTTCATGTAAAATTTTTAATCTGCGAGTCTTTTATTTATTTTACAAATTTCACTTTACATACGAGTCAACATTAAAAACTTAAACTATATAATGCACCGTCAAAAGTTTTGCGTAAAGCGTTAAAATTAAAGTACATTTTATGTTACACGAATAACATAATTATTGCGTTTAAAATACTTTGTTTGGGTCAAATTTAGCTAATTAAGCTAGAAATACGAATAATTAACATTTTCATTTGTGCAGTTAAATTACGTAATTAAAGTTTATGAGTTTTTACACATATTTAATGTAAGTTTAACGTTAAATAAACTTTGTTATTTGCAGCTGTTTTGTGCAACTTCTTTCTGTATTTCCATTCCTATTTCACAAGTGAGATGTTAAATACTAGAGATACGCAAATGTTTCTACTGTGCTCGCAACGTTTTTGAATATGCAATCGTTAGACATCGAAGAAAATAAAAATTATTACAAAATAATCAAATAAATCTTAAGAACAACTTAGTAAATCCAAAACTATCAAACCCCTATAAGCTCAAACGAAACGACCCAATAAAGAGCCACGAAAATAGCCATCCCACCCAGCCGTCAAAATCGAAATCGTCAACGCAAACTTTCGCCCTCCCAGCCATCAAATTTGCATAACCGCCCGGCGAAACAATAACGCGCCGACGAATCCATCGATTACCGGCCGATAATCGAATAGATATCGCGATAAACATCGAAATCAGGCTAAACGACGCCGGCAAAATTCATCCCCGCGCTCGCGCCGTCTATTTATGAAACGCGCTCCCGCGATATACCGTCGGGCCCGCCGCGTTATATTGACTTTCGATTCAGGAACTCGATTACCCGACGCGCGCGCATGCGCAGTGCAGCTGCTTGTGTGGCTGTGCACGTGCACGTATACAAACACGGTCGGGAGCACTGGAAATCAGCGGCTGCAGCGCTCGGCAACGAGTTGGGAGAGGTGTTCGCGAGATAATTAGAATGATGGGAGAGACGAGCTGTTTCTTTTTTTTTCCGCGGAGGCTGGCTCGTCTGGCGCGCCGGTGGATTCGATCGGGGGAGGTTGGAGGCTGCTGGATTTCGATGCTGGGGGAGTTGCGATGAGTTTTGGAATGTGACTTTGATGGAAATGTATTTTGTTTTATTTTTAATTAATTAGTGCGGCGCGCGTTTTAGTAATTAAATTTTGATATCTTTTAGGTTAAAATATGAAAATTAATGGTGGCTGTTTAGTGCGTAATTTTGCATAATAGATATGGATGTCACTGAAAAATGATTAGTGTTGTAAACGTTCTATGAATTTTGTGATAAAATAAACTACGATATATTATAACAAGTTTTATGTTTCGTATTTAAAAAGTCAGAGTTAACAATGAGAACAACATTTTTTTTATGTAAAATATTCATAAAAAACTCGTATTTATTATTTTCTCCTGATTGATCGCTTATCCAATTTTGAAACCTTACTGTCACAACAAAGCTATCAATTTATGCTAAATGTATAATCTAAAAAAAAGGATTGACAGCCTAAGGGACTTTTTACAAAACTACTCTTCGCGAAGCTTTAATCAGAGTATTAAAGTAAATTAAAGGTTGCCGACTAATTTATTTCATCATAAATTATGACGTTATGCTTAATCATACTTAGAAAGAAAATTATGTAGTATTTACCCAGATTGCCTAGAGAAGACAATATCCACTTAAAAGTACTAGAACGCATTGCAGTGTTATACCTACATTTCAACTACATCGTTACCAACGTAACAAAAACCTCACAGAGCCAAGACTGCAATAATTCAACTTTTCTATACCTCACAATATATCCAAAGCCCCATTTTCCCCTTTTCCATCTAACACCAAACGCATCACATTAAAAAAACTACTCATAAAAAATATCTTTTATACCATGAATTTAAAATTAACCACCCCGAAATTGCATTCAGCCTCCGTTCTCCCAACTCTACGCACCGAGTCGGAAGAGACGATATCGTGCACAGCCGTACCTACACGAAAATCTTCCTTTTGCCGTGTGCCGATGCGAGACGCCGCCGTATACTTACAAAGATCGGTGCGGTTGCGCGAGTGAGAGAGAGAGATAGAGAGAAAGAGCGCACAAGACTTCCCATTGCGACATCCCAGCGAGCGCTCGGCCGCCGACAACAATCACTTCTTACGTTAGAGAGAACTACTCGCGCGGCTTTGTCTAGCTCCGAGAGATAGACGACGGCTGGGTAATGTCATTAGCGGGCAGAGCTACCGAGCTGGAGCGCTCCAAAGCCGCTACATTTTTACCAGACTTTTTTTTTAATTTGGTCGCTGGGTGATGCTGATATGGAGGCTTGGGCTTTGGATTTTGGTTTTGGAATTTGAGGTTTTCGGATTTTGGGGTTTGAAGTGAAAAGGAGTTGGGGAAGGAGTGCCTGTTTGTTAAAATAACGAGCTAAAGTGAGGTAAAAGGGAAAAATAAAAATCACAGTCGCTTGCGGTTTTGAACAAGAATTTGAAAAAAATCTGTAATGTGTCCTAATTTAATAAAAACAAAATAGTACTGAATTTGCAGTGACTTTAAATTTTTAATTATCACTTTTATTAAATTTAGATGAAATTTAATTATAGTTTAATTAAGTGTTTTTAATTAGTAAAATTCTATCTATTGAATTTTGATTTTTTGTGCATTTACAATTGTGAACTCTTAAAATTGAATTTAAAAAAGGAAAACAGAAATACAACACGTATATATTATAACGAATAATTTGTTTCTATGAAACATTTATTCCCGCGCAGATAGCATCGCGTAATAACTCCAAACTTCAAGCTACACAATTTTCTTCAGCCAGCTTCGAAAGCGTTGAAAAAAACATTCATTCTTCCTTGTGAAATCTCGCCTCAAATAAATCATAATTACATCTAAACCAGCGATTTTTCTAATGCTACACCTCCATACCTAAATCTCTCAAACAAAAATCGCTCATTAATCTTCATTACGTAACCCAGTAACCATTTAGGTACACCCGCAAAAACCAAACCAAAAAACCCCAACTAAAACCCACTATACCAAACTCGTACCAAATCCCCCAATACATATACCTAAAAATAAACCTTTCCATCAATCGCGCACCAAACTAGCATTTGAAGCGAGAGAGAGAAAAAAAGCGATACTTTTCGCGAGCGAACCATACCAAAAGAATCTCAGGGTCGGCAAGTGTCAGAGCGACGCACCGCGAGCTCGCGAGCGCGCAAATGTAGGTCAGGATGGAAAGTAACTCTTTGCGCGAGCGCTCGCGAGCGAGCGCGTAATCTCTCTCTTTGGTGTAGCTGTATGAGAGCGAACCGGTATTATTGTTTAAATTTTTTTTCCTCTGCGCCTTTGCGCAGCCTGCCGATGAGGTAGCTTTTGAGCAAGCCTGCGCACGAGCGGCGTTTAATCATCGACGCCCGAAAATTCTCGAATAGCCCAGGGGGTTGACTGTATTTCACTGTGGAAATTTTGCTGTTTTTTTTGGAGTGTTATACCGCTGGTGTTTTCTTTTCATTAGCGTTGAATTATCGAATATGAAACGTGGAGTTTGTTATGCTAACGAAATAGTCAGTTTTGGATTTTCGGCTAAATCGAATTGGTGCTAGATCCAAAATTTACGACCAATGCGTTGGTAATCATGAGTGTATAGAGCATTTGTGTAAAGCAGATATTTTTCATTATACGGCAAGGTTATCCTCTTTTCGCTAGGCGGAATACGATAATTTATAGCGAATTGTCTCTCCCCGATAACAAAACAAGTATCTATTAAAAGTTAATTTGTGAAAATCGCATATAAAGTTACGAACAAGCCGCTCAATTTAATTGAGTAGTCACATAATGTACTCAGGTTGCGTAAAAGATGCAGAACCGTTTAAGCGTACGATATTGAAAATAAATACCCGCTACTTTCCGATCTGGCAGATTTATTATTGAAAAGACGATGAGGTGCGATTTCGGGAATTATGTAACACCGCCTGCGCGCGTACTTGTGAATTAAAAAAAAAAAGAAGCATTTTAAATGCAGTCGACAAATTTTAACTTTCACCTTTCGTTTATCTTTCGCACGAAAGAACTTAATTTTTTACGTTACTTACGGTATCGCGCGCGGTGCAGACGTGCGTCTGCGATTTTAAAAAATGCATTAAAGCCATGCGACTTTTTATGTTTTAATTATCGCTTTCTTTGTATCTACGTGCTTTTTAATTACTGGCATTAATTTTATATTGGGGACGTCAAACTTTCATATTTTATAATAATCACTAAATATATGCATTAATGTTTCCACTTTATTCTTAATAACTTATAATCTGCGCGATTATAAAGTATATATAAGATTAAATACTTTATGATTTTTTAATTACATTAAAACTTTTTGTGCTAAGTGCTTCTTCATGTGTTACAAATCCCTCTCTATTTTTTCTCACTTATCAAAGCCATTAGAATCTTTTAGAAAGTACATTCAATACATCTCCCAAACATATCGATCCGAAAAAAAGTTCAAATGGTAATTTCGATTGAAACGCCGACACGTAAGAGCGTACGTCTCGTCAACGAGCCGCTCGTCGCTTACATGCCCCATCAGGCTCATATTCACCCACATCCGACAATACACATCTATTTCGCAAGCTGCAAGCGCAAGCATCACATCTAATAATTCGCCTTTCTCTTTTTGTTCCAGGTAAGTCAAAAATCAGCCGTATATACGAGAGAGCACCTATATACAGTCCCGCTCTAAAGGGGTGAGTATATATACGTTGCTCAATCTCGAAAACGTTCGCGCATTAGAGGCAGCATTGCCGAAACCGGCGATTATCGATCTCGCACGTATGTATACGTATATACTGCGAGCGAATCTTAATTTAGCGCGCCGATTATTATCGACCGGCTGCGGGGCGCACGTAACGCCGAGCGATAGATCGATCGATCACGATCGCATTAGTCGATGAAAAAAAAGAGCGACGATGACGATGCCGGCGAGCTGATTGATGAAAATTTGATATTTTTTTGTCGGCGCTGGGCTCGTAGACGGCAACAATGGGCCTTAGGCTTTCACTGCTCGTGACGGTAATTTTGGGAATGCGATACCGATCGTATGTAGGCTTTTTCAATGGGGGTAATTGAAATAGAAAGTGCGGTTTCAGTTTGCTGATGATATTTATTATTTTGGACTTTGGATTTGCTTGATGAACGTTCATTCAATTGGATATTAAAAATTGGGAGTTTTAAATGTAAAAAAGCTTAGAGAAATCTGAGTGACATTGATGAATTCGGTGCCGTGCGTTACAGGAGTGGGACAGATGAATCGAAACTTTCTCCCTGATGTCTGCGATAGCGCATAGCTCTATTACTATTACGATATTACGTTATGAGGTATTATCTGTTCAGTTCTTTTGTTACATCTTGATGTGGCATAACAGCTAATTTATATCCTGAGATTTCTTTTTCTCCGTATCTTAATCGGTACATCTGTACCCTTTTCAATTATCAAAGATGTTATACATACTTTGTTTGCCTGTGTTGAGTCTCAAATAGACAACTTTCTTCAAAACTATTTCTTCTACCATTAGTTACAAATTCACAATCATGTTCAATTCGATTAATTTAAGATGATGTGAAAGTTACGTAGTTAATGGCAGTAACAGTGATCCCTTTTTATTCATCCAGGTTTTAATGTTGAAAAAATGTCTTTGTCACCTTGTTAATTTTAGCTAATTAAAAAATCGAAAGCCAAGCGGTAACTGTATGGCTTTCACATTATCTTAATGCTTGTAATCTGATATTTTAATATGATTTTTCTCTCTTTACCGACAATTGCTGTTTCGTGCGTGCACTCAAAAGCTTAAAGAAAAAAATATCCTGATATGCTTATTGACCACTGAATCAGTACTTAAAAGCACCTCCATATTCACACATCTCCTTTTCTAACGAAAATAAAAACGAAAAAAAACCAAAAACAGGTTCTTGCAACGCCACTAAAAACACCAAGAAACTCCGAAATGCCAAATAAACAAGTCGAGCAGTCAACAAGCCCATAAAGTTCCCAACGAAAGCCCCGTCGATCCCCGTATCGATAAATCGGACTCGCAGGCTCGCAAACAACAAAAGGAAACAGCGAAGCCTAACCAAGAATCATACGCAGCTTATTGGCCAATATTTTTCGAGAGGGAGCCATCTGTCAGGCGGCAGTCCTATACACGCGCTTTCTCTGCCCGCGGCGCAGCCGAATCGTTTCCGGTGCCTGGACCAGCTCGTTTTTTGCCTCCTGCCCTCTCCCGCCGAAAGAAAAAAACGAGTGTTATATAGCCTCTTACACACGCCCGAAGACACTTGCGCAACGAAAAACTCGCGCGTTACATCGGACCCTTTTCTCTCAGTGCGCTCGCGCGGCTGGAAAAAAACGCCAAGTAGCTGAAAAGTTTTGGTCGACCGTAGATAGTTCCGAGCGCCGCTCTAGTCCTCGGGGAATCAAGTTGGTTTTTGTTTTTCGGATGTTTGGAATCGTAATTCCTTTTTTTGCCGAGGGTAATATAATCGCTGCTTAGTTGGGATTACGCGATGAAACGCGCTGTAATACGATGCTGTAAATCGTTTACGATGCTTCGCTGCTTTTGTTCTCGGAAAAGCTATCACCTAGATAATATTCTGTTAAACGCGAAGATCCATAAAATCGTTCTTACTCGTTTGGAAAAAAATTCCAATAACCGAACGCGGTGCATTCGGCCTAATCGTACGTCCAAAAATATTGCCTATGTAATTTATGCGAATTTATGCGTTTACACGCGCGAGCACAGGTAATGCCTGAGCGCTAAATTCGGCGAATTGCGCAAACTTTATCTACGATTTCAGATCGCCGGCATAATCTTTTACGATTTCATTATTCTCTCGCTCCGCGCAAATGCAACTGCACGCGTTACACCTTGTTTACGAGATAATCGGGATCGCTCGGGATTGCCAAATGTTTCTGCAGACTTTAAAAATCGTTAAAATAATTTTAATACATAATGGGCTTCTTGAATTTTGATACAGATCAACGTGTACAATTCACCGGTCCATATCCAAGCGAACCTTTCACTTTTTCGAATAAAAACTGTCTTCCCCATCTGAAACACTCCCACCTCGATCAAACAAGCAAACAGACAACTTCACACCTGATCGGCCTCTGAAACAATAATATACCCAGGGCCCGCCCAATGCTCCCATCCTCCCGCGCAACAATCGATAATAAAGCCTTCTCCAGTAGCGGCTCGTCCTATTGCATCGAAAACAGAGAGAGAGAACTCCGAGTCTTCATCTGGGAAGCTGCAACCGCACACGTAGCTTGCGCAACTTGGTGTGTTTCCGGAGCTAGCGTTCGTTAATACACCTTCGCTCGCGCGTGTGTATGCACGTTTGTACCTACCTACTCTCTGGCTTCGGAGATCTTGCAAAACGCGTTTATATGGCTCCCTTCCTCCGTCTTTTTTTTTTCATTCGCGATGCGGGGTTCAGGTGGGTTTTGCAGGAGGCGCGCGCGCGAGCGATGGTTTTGATAGCGGCGCTCGAGTTTGTTGGGTTGCTTCACCGGGGGACAAATAATCTTGATTCGTCGCTGGCTAAATAAGATATTGTTTGGAGAATGATGATTTATAGTCGTCGCGTGATTTGCTCTGCGGTGCGCCTGGAAATTGAGGTAGTAACGATTCAGTGCTTTCTTTTTTCTAGAAAATGTTCTGTTACGGTTTATAGTTGAATTTCAATTTTTTCCAATATTTGCTTTATTGAGCTGTATTATATTAACACGAATAGAAAATGAATAAGTTGCTTATTTGTTTAACTTTTTTTGAGGTGTGGCTCAAAATTCCTTTATTTGTAAAAGGGTGTGTTAGATGTAGCCAAAACGTACTTTGACGTCCTTTGGATATTTTATTTGTACTGCAGTTAAGTAGTTATCTGAAATATGAAATAAATAATTGATCTCAAAAAAATCGTTATTAATTTGATCATTTTACGGATTATTTAAAAAACTAAACAAAAAGAAAAAAAATAAACAAATTTTGAAACATTACATCGTAGAATATAATTAAACAAACATGTTTTATTTTAATAATTTGTTTGTATAATTTATGTATATGTATATTACAGCTTACAAAAACGATATCTATTAACTTTTTTACTACTTGCAAATAAAAACACGCAAGCTAATAATTTTTGATTTAATGGACATAAATAACTGAGATTTCTCAAGTTTAAATCTTTATTTATCCGAACAAATTTTAGTTTGTAAAGCTTTTTAAGATTTATATGATTTTATTTAGATGAGACAGATTTTAAAAATGGAAAAAAATAGTAAATTTACTAAAATTCTGTAACAATATCTAATAGAATCATAATCATTTTTATTATAAATTTCATGAACTTTTTCCATTTTGTTAGTACGTCTTCTTTTCAGAAAAGATTTTTCTAATACTTAAAATACCATTAATAGACTTTTTTTATAATTGAATTATTATTATTATTATTATTATTATTTTATTTATTAAACTGGCA
Source organism: Eupelmus azureus (assembly GCA_030522685.1). NCBI lineage: Eukaryota > Metazoa > Arthropoda > Insecta > Hymenoptera > Eupelmidae > Eupelmus > Eupelmus azureus. The sequence continues at coordinate 3,711 of JAPYZA010008441.1, read as the reverse complement.
TAAGCAACCCCGTCGACCAAACAGTCGCCGGATAATAATGGATTATTAATTAGGCAACCTAGTTAGGTTCTGATTAGGACCTACTTAATTTTCTATTCAGGATGTTGTGTATTCATTCATATAAGTATCTGATTATAACCTCCTCAATTAATCATTCGTCATTAAAGGATAATATAAATAGAGTATCTGCATAAACCAATGATAACCAAAATTATAAACCTCCATATTTAAATCTAAAACTATATTTATAACCGTTGACGTCATCCCGACATAATCAAAATATTCTAATCCAAAACAATAATCGAACCACGGTAACGAAATATTTAAAAATCCACGTCGTCTCGCTAATTATAAAAACTTAATATAATTTCCTGCGCTGCACCGATTCACCGATTATCAGCTTTTTTATCCTTAACCGTCCCAGCCAGCGACGTCCGCCCTTAAATAATGTATCGACCGGCGTCGTAGCACACAGCGATTCGGCAAGTTCGTTTCGCAGATGAAAACGGCGCATTATTTTATTACGAGAGCCGAGAGCTCGCCGGCTTTCGTAAGCAATCGCGCAATGTATGAATTACTCGTTCGATGACCCGAGAGCAAAAACAAATATTGATCTGTTTGTTAAGTACAAGATAAAAGTGCGACGCTCTACAGGCGGGCTAGCTGCATTCTCATTAACGGCCCGCGGATCGATTCACGATTATTTACCAAGCTGTGCTGATTACCGCTCCTTCGTAATCGTTGCGTGGTATTGCGGAGTATGAAAACAAAAAACGATCCGCTGTACGGACTTATTTAATCGCGCCTAGTAACATTGCAGGTATTCTTGAGAGCGCTCTTAGAAGCTGTCGGCTCGATTCTATCATCCGGAAATCAACTATCCGTTTTCACCTAGTCTAGAAGATCGAATTCTCCCCGCAAGAGCGGCTCTCACCTTCCGATCGATCATCGTCGCATCATTGCCGTATAGCAAACAGCAGCGGCGGCGGCGGCAGCAGCTGGGCTCGCACGTAAGAAAGGGATGAGGTCGAGTCCGCTCGCGAGCAGAGACCTAGATTTCATTTTCGTTGATGAGCTTGGCTCGGCTCCAGCCGCAGAGCGCGCGCGCTCCGACTAAATATACTCTTTCTCTCTTTCCTCCTTCCCAGCGAGCCTCCCCGAAGATACACGGACACACAGAGAGGGCCCGCGTGTGCGTAAATATAGACGCGGGATTGTGTGGACACGCGCCGAGGTGGACACTTTGGCTACCTGATTTTTTTATTTCGGCTAGCTGGGATGGATTTTTTGAGGGGATGCGTGGAGGCTGTGATTTTTGCCGCGGGGGAGGGCTAGCTGATGAATTATTTGCGGCGAAAGAGCTTGGAACGAGGTTACATGAATTAGCGTCGATTCAATTAATTATCGAGCCGGCGATTACGAGCGTTGGTTAATCGCCGAATAAATGTCATCAATATTAAATTATCCGGCAAATTTTGTGCACATGATTCATCGCACCCTTATTTACAGAATGCAGAAACTCTGCCGAAGCACCCTCGCAACGTGCCCAAGTAAATAAAAAGTATCCAAGTAAAACTACGTCTTCTCCGCGCGACTGCACAAAAGCGTTCACATTGACACGATTGAGAAAAAAATCGTCTCTCCGCCTCGCTTCGTTTTTTTTTCCCGTGAGGTCGCCTGCGCGCGCTCGCATACGCATTTCGAAAGCGTCGCAATCAATCTTACTGATTTAGCCAGCATACTTTTCTGCCACGAGCTGCGAGAGCGCGCGCATCGCGCGAGAGCAGCGCGCCACAATTGTCACCTAATCAAACGCCGCCGAGAGAGAGAAAGAGAGACTCACCTTGGGCGACTTTATGCGAGCGTGCGAGCTGCTAACTGCGCTGTTGCTTTTGCGAAAATTACTGAATTTGGATGTGGTTTCTAGCTTTTCGCGTTGACTTTGTTGGGGCGGGGTTGGAGTTTGTAGTAAATAGGTAGATGGATTGTTTATGACGTTTTGGATGGTGGGATTGTATTTCGATAGAACTTCTAATTAAATTAAAAATTTTAGTAAATCATTAATCATTTAGGGCAATTCAAATAATCGTATAAATTTTTCGAAAGTTTTTGAAATTGTTTCACTTATGCAATTAAAGTGAAATCTGAAGATACTTCGAAAGTTCATACCTGGTAAAAACTACGTAAACAGTATGTAAAAATTAATGAGTCATGATAAAAATTTATGAGAATCCATAATAACCTTAAACGTTCTTTCAAGATAATTTATATACGAAAAAATTTTGTTCGCAAACAAATAAATAAAGTAAACATCAAGCAATTATTTACGAGGACCCAGAAATTAAAATTAATAACCACTCTGTTAATTGAACACAATTTTATAATTACAAAAATAACCGAAATGCAGTTCAAACATTTGCAGCTCCTCACAATTAAGGCGAATCAATTATCCACTTCTTTGCATTACATAACCCCTATTTCATTTACACATTCCAATTAAATGCAACAGTACCACATCTCCCCACTAGCCCCACACCGCAAAATACCCATCAAACAACACTCCAAAAATCAAAGGAATCAAACCCAAAGCCAAAACTGCCCTTCAGCCCACCAAACCGCAACGTCTCCACCGGCCAACTCCCCCGCAGATCCAATCTCATCAGAAAACGCGCCTGGTCCCCATAAAACCAGGCCGCATCCACACCCCGAGCGGTCCCCCCTCGTAAATTAAATCCCAGACCAGCGCTCGCAGGTATATAGTCGCACTCACGCGCATACAGCTATACCTGCAGAGCGCGCGGCTGCATATCCTGCGCGAATGGGTTGCTTAATTTACGAGGCCGGAAGCTCCTCGCGCGCGGGAACTGTGTCTCCGGCTCGTCTGCGCCGTTTTGCAGCGGCAAGTTTCTGCCGCACGGCGTAACGGAGAGTCGGCGCTTTTTTGGGGAGCACAGCTGTATAAAGGGGATTTTACAGTTTTAATGGGACGGAGTGGCTGTGTGTGCTAATTGCGAGGGTGGCTTAAGAAGTACTGTTTTGGCTGGAGCTGAGAGGATTGATGGGTTTGAAAATTGCGAAATCATTTTTACGACGGAGACGGCTGAGTGATTTACTTTCGATTGATTTCGCGCGGCCGCGTCTGCCAGAGGATTACCAGTTGACTTGGAGCCAAATCGCAAATTAACGACAAGCGCGTAATCCGAGCGAGACTCCGGCCGAAAAAAGAGAAAAATCATCGCGAGCTCGATTGTAACGAATCACTTTCTTAATTAAAAAATCTCGCGGCATTAACCATAATTAAAAAATCGAGCTCTCGATCGATCGGCGCACCCCCGCTAAAGCAAAGCAAAAAAGGCTCGACGGAAAGGAAAACGAAGAGAGAGGGAAGAAAAAAATTGCGCAACGGCGCGCGTTTATTTCCCGTGTACGGATCTCCGAGCTCGCGCGAGAGAGAGAGAAAAAAAATGACACGTCGCTCTTGGGTGCATCGGGAGAGAGAGACGAGAGCGCGCGAGGCGCAGTGGGGGAAGCCCCTGAGCGCCGTCTTCATATACATACTTGGGAATCGAGAGTTGCTTTCACGGATTGCACAACGATGCGAGAGCGCGAGCTTAGTCCAGTAAAATTAGGCCTGAAATGGAAATGTCTTGTAAATGGCTGCATTTTGGATATGTGGTTCTTTGACCCATTTAAAAACTTTTTTACTTCTGC
>JAPYZA010008439.1:0-10052 GCA_030522685.1 Eupelmus azureus | reverse complement strand
GAAATCTCGTCTCGTCTCGCCTCAAAAGCTCGAGACAAATCTCGTCTCGTCTCGAACGTGGTCTCGCACATCCTTACTGCAAAGTGTTTGGCCATTCGAAAGGTCGGATAAGTAACACGTCCTAAACGTTTATTGATTTCATTTATTTTCGTTAATTTTAATGAAAGTTTTGATTTCGCTTTTCAGATATTCGACGATGCATACCATTCACAGCTTAGTTGCATTGTCGTTGATGATATTGAACTAGTCGTACACAAGATCAGTAATTTTTGGCCAGGTGGTGGATCATTCTTGAGTAGAACCAAGAAAGCTTGTAAGATCAGATTTGATTATCGTGTTATGTTTCATAAAATATCGCATATTGCTATTAACTATTTTAAACACAAATAATCAATAAATAAATGAATGAACTGAAGTTTATATTCTTTAATCACTGTAGAAACTAGTAGTAATGCTTCCAATGCTCTTATGAAATTTTACTTTTATGTATTTGTGAGCAGGCCATTGGGACTCAGTGCAAGCATCAAGTCAGATAACCGATCAAAAGATCAATCGTAAGACGACAAATAAGTCATAAATTTGTCGAATTTTTAATAAAAAAAAATGAACTTATCCTTTGTAGATGATTGTACTGATAAAAATGTATGTCGACCTGACTGTTATTGCTGCCTTAAACAATAAAATTAATCTGAAAATTTTTAAAAATAAATAAGTCCTTAATAAATTTTTCCAATATATATACACATAAATTCGTTAATTAAATACATGATAATATCAAATATACTTTTGCAATTTTCACAATGATTTTTAAAAGATCAGAATTATGTTCAATCTTGTAAAAAATCGCTAATCCAGTACCATTTGTTGAAAGCCGGCGAAGAGTCAAAGTAGATAGAGGAAAGCAGACGCTGAAAAAGGTGAGTGAGTTAGAAAAAGAGCGAGAGCGAACGAGGTTGAAACGGAAAAAAAGAGGAGTAAAAATCGAGGAGTCAGAAAAGAAGACGGGATGAGATTCCTACAAGTAGCGAGGGAAAGGTAAAAGTCCGCGATTTTCTTTGCCTCACGTACGCTTGTTGTTTCAAGGCGGAATAACTCGTCGTCTTCGTCTGGGTCGCAGTTTCGTCGAAGCCGCTGGTGTCGAGATTCAACGCTGCAAAGAGGAAGAGAAAGAGAGAGAGAAAGAGGGAGGGAGACAAGGCGTATTTACCCTTCCACTGTCTTTGCCTATGCAAAGGACGAACAAGCACCTTTGCACGCGCTTGGACCGCCAGATCTGAAGAAAGCACACACGCGCGCGGCGCTATATGCACGCCGCAGCCGATTGCTTTTACGAGCTGTTTGCCAAATCCTTGCCTCTTCGCTGACTTTCTATTCTCCGGGATTTCTTTCGCCTCGCTGAAACGCTTTGTTAAGTTGTCATATAAAAATGTTTGAATATTTCAACTGTGGGAATGGAGCGCAGTGTTTTGCTCAAGCGTCGGAGAGGCGACAACTTTTATACCTATTTGGCTGAATATGCTTTTACGTAAATGTGAATTATTACTAATGGATATGTTGAAACGTCGAATAAACAATGTTTTCCTTTGCTTAAACAAATAAGGAAAAATCTATTGCTCATATTGTTGAGATGTAATTTTTTTTACTAAATTTACTAAAATATTAGTTTTGAAACATTTTAGAAATTCTCAACATTTAATGAGCAGAAACATGTACATTTGTGTACATTTCCCTCCATTAATTTATGGCTTCCAAAATTAACTATATTCAAAATATTTAATTCGATCTTGAAAATTAATCCTAAAGTTGCTACAACATACGGCGCAATGTACAAATTTATAAAACTGCTAAAAAAGGAATCATTAAGTTCTTAAAAAGAAACACATTTTTATAATTTCGAGATCGAATTGAAGATTTTGAAGTTAGTTTGGTAAATAAGCTTCTCATGGTAAATCAGAAGCAGTGGTAATTAATATATAAAATAAATATAAAGTAGATATCTTATATTAAAAAAATTTTCCAATTTTCAAAACTCATCGAAAATACTGACGAATGGTATTTAAATCAGCACATGTTTTCCTGTTAAATTCTATTTCAAGGCTAAACATTGATTTTTGATGTTTTTATATAAAGATTGAATTTAGTGGACTTCACGGACCAAGATGTTAATATAGAAATTTGCTCTAAGAAGTGCGTTATTATTCGAATCTGCGCAAATGATAGGTATACAGATTTATAACTGTATTTAAAACCTATCATGCTAGGCATTAAGTATGCGCTTTTGATATTTATTGAGTACCATCTATTGAAGTTAATTACTTGCAGTAACCGTTAGACTATATATTCCTTAAAATTTTTCCTTTATAAATCTTGATATATTAAATAGTTTATGTTTGCTAATAGGCGCATAAATCATTTGAGTGAATTATCAATAAAACCGTACTGTCCATCTATTTAAAAAGCTAACTGTACAAAAATCAACGCACGCCAAAATGCGCACAACAGCGAAAATGAAAAAATTACTACTATCCAGCGAACGCCGATCTCAAGCACTCGCTAAACACGCGCTCAAGTGGACTATCAACAAATCCATCCGCAGCGATTCCAAATGATCCATAGGGGCCGATTCAGCTCACCGGCATGCTCGAGAGGTCTCCATATACGAATACGCGCGAAATAAACGCGACTCCTAGCTGTCTCTCTCCTTCAGTCGATCCTATCTATACGCGAGTGCACACACACACACAGCCGAGGTCCACGGCAAATTGACGCAATCAGTTGTTGGCGATCGATCGTCGCTACAGCGGGCCTATAGGTATATACACGCGCGCATATATATATATTCGACGTCAGAGTGGACCGCAGCTCGGCGACCGCGAACACGAGCCCATTTGACGCGGCTGTATGAGCTGTCGCGGTGGCACTTGGGCAATGCCGCTGCTATGACTCCCGCGCGCACTATACCGGTACTATACGCGCGCTCCGGATGAAATCCGCAGGCCGCGCGTGTAACTCGCGCGTCATTATATGTAGCGGGCCCCGAGGCTCTCTCCGCGTGTATCGCGGATGTTCCGGTAAGTGCTATGATTATTTCAGCGGCCGGGGAGACGGGATAAGATCGTGAGGACCATTAACTGCGACACTTGGGGATTATGCAAGTTTAACAAGTGTCGCTTTGTGTTAAAGGGAAAAGTGAACGTTACGAGATTGTTTTAGTTTTGCTAGTTTTGTTTATTCTTGGTGAGAGGTGGTTGTCGTTACGCTGTCGCTTTTCGTTATAGTTATATAAAAGAAATACGAATAAATTAATTTTTTTTCAGAGATTGCTGTAAGTAATGTTTTTTTTGTTTAACTGGCTGACTCCATTGGTGAATTGAAAAATATATTGCTGTGATAAAGGTTCCGCAAGGTGTATGTGTGTATGCGTGTGTGTATTTGAGATATATTAAATCCCGATAGAAAATTAATTTGGTGAACTTAATAATTCAAAATTAAGCTATAAGTAGGGCTTAATTAGTTAAATAACAGCGATAATTATATTATATATTAATAATTAAATAATTTATTTAGGTCCTGATTAAAGTACTCTATTCGGGACATGAATGATAATTTAATGCACTCAAATAATTCATAAGTTGATTCGCAATAATATGAAAGTTTGAACTCTTTGAAGACACGACAAAATGCTATAAGGCGTACATTTTACAAAAACAATCGATCGACACATTACACCCAAACATCCTCGTACAAAAGATCAATCCAAGCGTCACGCATCCAATAAACGCCGTAAAATCAACGCAAGCAATTATTCACGTCCCCAAACCAGTCAAACTCCACGATGAGCTGCATCGCCTCCCGTCATAAACGGGCGCAAAATCAATCTCTGCTCGTCCGCCGCTACACAGTCACGCGACAGCGCGAAAAGGTACTTAGCACACGCAAGACGCGGGGCCAAAAACAAACGGGCAAAAGGCTAATTTATGTATTAGCATTTCCATGCATGCCGGGCGGACACCTACACACACGCGCAGCGCCGTAGACTGCTCGATTGACGATCGGCTCGCTCAGTGACAGCGACAAATTGGCTTGTCAAGTCAAGAGAGCCGCGGCTTCGGCTCTTATACACACAGCCGCGCGCGCGGATAATACTTTCTCGCGCACACGCGCTTAGAACCGCGCTGTGTGTACGCAATAAACACGAGAAGGGAAAAATTGTTTATATACGCGCAGGCGCGCCTCGGGCGATGCTTTTTTTTCGGCAATTGAAAACTATACAGTAGAGCTTCCGCGTGCGCAGGGCCGGCGGCGCGCAGGAAAGTGCGATAGGTATCGAGCCAATTTGCGCGCTGATTTACGGCGAAACTGTTTGTGTCGCGACGCTTCACTGGCCACACGGTCGCGCGGCCGTGAACGGTTGGATCGGCGGGAAAAATCGATCGTCATTTACGGCCGGCGTTCGAGTTTGCTTTTTTTTGGGAATATAGCGCGTGAAATGCGAGGTTGATAATCTAGCCGTGGCGCTAGAGCAGTGCTTAACGTGTTTTATGGGGCAAGCTGAGGATTTTTGGTCTTGCTGGGATATGACGCAGTGAAAAGGGGATTTTGCGAATTTTAATTGGCTCATCTTGTAATAGGATTATTTTGAGTGCAGGAGAGGGATAAAGTTATTTCGGGCGCGTGTAATATAATAATGGGGCAGTTTTTAAATTTTATTTAACGGTAATACGATAAAAATGTATTTTATAAAATGTACGTCAATAATCGCTAGATTGATTTAATGTGGACGGCTTAATCAAGGTAAATTTTATAAAGTTAATATTAAATATCTTTTAAAAGGTTTACGATATTTTAATACGAAAAGTATCGTCAAAGTTGCAATAAGTTATTAATAATTCGATGTACATTACTGTAGTAATAAGGCATATCAAGCTGAAAACTTTTAATAATGTTCATGAGTATATTTTTATAATATACATACTATGAGTATACTACTTTTAATGCATCTAAATTATTTACTGCTTTAATCGATTCATGAATTAATGATTGTTACATTATTTACGGTTGATCAGGTATGATACGTATAAATTTATTTTATATGAATAGCTGTATGCCGAGCTGGATCATTGAAGCTTTTAATGGTCATGTATGAAGTCACACCGTTCCTTTATTGGGAATAAATTGGAAGCGCTGGTGATTTTAGAGCTCGTAGTTGAAATATACAAGGTACTATCGGTAACGCAGTTAAAAGAAAAAAAAAACATAATGAGAATAATTTAATACTAATATAATGATTCTTTAGTTAGAAGTGCTCAGAAATTAAAATAAAATTGTAAATGAAAGATAAATTCAAAAAAGTTTAATAATATATAGTGCGTTAGTGGCTCTTATGATAACCTCTTTTAATAGGTATTAAATAACGTTTTTTACTATAAAATAATTGAACGAATTTTCAAAGTTTGATTCGAAATACTAAAACGTAATTAGTAAAATTAAAAAAGCTAATTAGTTTATTTTCTAGCTATTGGATTCCTTTTTTAAATTAATTTTTAAATGGTATTTATTAAATTTAAATTAATTTTGCTAATATTGCGTTGTTAAAAGCTGATAATAATTAATGGCGATGATAAAACGTTGCCATACTAAGAAATTAAAACCTTCTGTAATAAAAAATTTTTTAAACTTTAAAATCCACCAAAATCACACACTTCTTGACCAAAACGTGGCATAACCCAAAATAAGTCTAAAAAAGTAACAAGCCACATCACACCGTACGCAACAATCATCAAAGACGCAAACCCACCCAAAATCCAAGAAAAGTACACAGCACGCAAGAAAAAAGTCAAGCATGCGAAAAGGGTGTACCATCAGCTCTCGGGATGATCAAGCACACAGCGAGCTCATAGGCGCAGCGCCGAGCCGGAAATGGACCGACTGGCCAAACAATTGCAAACTTCCCTCCGTAAATAACCGGAAGCCCGAGCAGAAATATATACGCGAGCGGCCGGAATACCGGCGCGCTTTTGTGCGGCTTGATTAATTCGACGGTAAATATGTGAATACGGAATTAACTTGCAACTCTCCGGGGCAGCGCGCGGACTGACTGCCCCGGCCCGCAGTCGATGAGCTCTCCGCTCTTCGCATGATGGCCACTGCTGGTGTATATACATTCTCGTTCTCGCTTTGTTTGACGAGGAACACAGGCCTGGCGCTTAATGTGAGGATGATTTTAATGTTTTTCGGACTGGGCGCGGGGATGGCGAAGGTGCTTTGGAAGCTGGACTTTTTAAAAAATTTGCAGAGTTTAGTTTGACATGAATTTTGAGGGAGTTTTTGCTGCAGATTCGCAAATAGGTTGAGAAGTGGCTGGGGAGAGTTGAGTTTGGTTAAAGTGATTTGTAAATATGCGCGAGGATCAATGATGCGTGGGAACAGGGGACTTTTGACTATGTATTTTATTGTATACGCACATACAAATGTGCGCACACAGCTTTTAAAGTAGCTGTACCCTGAATATTTTAAGGCTTTAGAATGAATGGTTAGTGTTCTGGCCCACAGCCTTGTCAGCTGTAAAAAGATGGTCTTAATTGGTACATAGAAAAACAAGTGAAATTTAGCAAAATATCATCACTGAAAGGTTTACGAAATATTTCATGGAAGTTTTGTTTGAAAGATTTATGCGACGTTTCCTTGTGGAATTTGTTAATCGAAAATCTTGCGAAGTAATATTGCTGAAAGATTTATGCAACATTTCGTTCTGGAGCTTGAAACTATCCGATGTGAAATCTTTTATTAATCTTTCAGAAACATTTCGTGAAATATTTCAAGAAACATTTCTGCAATATTTTTGAAAGATTTCATTGAAATTTTTCACAAACAAATTTTGATTTTGACTTAATAATCTGTCTTCGGAGAATTTCATAAATATTTATGAAATCTTTCAGTGAAATCTTTTAATGAAATGTTTTAAAATATTTCGTTACAATATTTCATGCTATATGGGATGTGTATATTTTTTATCAGATTTATGCACTTTTCATGGGAATTCACCATTCAGATTGATTGAACGCAAATGTTTTATAATACTTCATAAATTATTTAGAATGTGATAAAACGCGAATGAATTAGTTGCTTATGCTAGTATCTTGTGTTGCAACTAATTGTATACCCGCTTAATTTGATTAACCAGTTCTGTAACATTAAACCAGCATTTTCGCAATCAGCAAACCTGTCATCGATCAGAAAATCTTAAAATTTCCTCCAAGCTGAGAAAAGCTAACGACAACAATCCACGTTCCCCGCTTCAACGCCTCTTTTCCTCTAAATCACGCTAAACTCTAGTATCTTTTAATAGTAATCACCCACCACAATCCTTAGCCCAAAAAACTGAGAACACAGAAGCATTCACCAGCAGCGCCAAGTGCAAACCATCCCCGTTGATTTTTTATTTCCGCCTTTCCCCATCTCTCTCTCTCTCTCCTCCCTCTCCGCGACACCGGCAAAACGAGCGTCCAGCCAAGCAGAGATATTCGGCCGGTCCTCCATCCCCAGACCTATAGCCTCCGTTAATTGAGAATCACGACGATGTACGTGAGTCGAGTGGCGAATCGCCTCGAATTCCAATTGCCGCGCGCGACGACCTTTTGCTCGGCCGGCCCGGCACGTATGTATACAGCGCGCGCCTTCAACTTTGACCGACGCTCTCTCTACATTCGCTTTGGTCAATTTGCCTCTGTGCGATCAGGTGCGCCGTTCTCCGCCGGGGAGGATGTAATTTGTCTTTGCCGCGCGCGCTCGCAGGTGTGTCTCTTTATGCGCGGATGCTATTGACCGCTTGGACTCTGGGCTATTCGTTCTCGCTTGGCAGGTTTGTTTGGAGCGATTGGCTGGAGACGAAATTTTGATCGATGGTGAGTTTAATGTGTATTGGTGGTGAATAATATTTTTAGTGTTTTCTTTTTGTTTGGGTGTTTTATGTTTGTTTGTTTTGCCGAGCGTTTCGGAAAAATCTTTCTCTTAGATCATGGGTTTTTTTGCGACGCTAAGAGTTCATTGTCTTGGCGGAGAGCCAGAAATATTTACGGCCGGACTTTTTCTCGCTCCTTAAAATTTTGTCACACCGGAGTTTCCACATCCAGCTGGAAGATGTAACTGCGACTCAGCGACTGCTCGTTCCTTTCTATACAATTGCATTTTTCTGGTGCTTTTGTAACGTCAAATATTTCACACATTTACTCTGAACCGAAATAAAACCACAAATAAATCTTTCCAAAACAAACCGCTCGTCTTAAACGACAAGCACCCAGCCCATCATCACACACTTCGATTTCCACTTTCCACCGACCCGCACCAAAAATTCACATACAATTATTCAGCCTACCGCACGCTACCACAATAAAAGCGCGAGCGCCAGTATAGCAGTCGACTTGGGCGCAACTAGCCGGCAAGTAATTTTCATGCTAGTATACAAGCAGCGAGTTTTTCCATGTACGAAAAGTAACTCGAGCGCCGACATGAATCAAGCGAGGAACAAAAGAAGCCGAACAGCTTATAAAGCCCCCGCGCCTACAACTGCTATATGCTCTCTCTCTTTCTCGGCGTGTGTGCATGCAAGAAGCTCTCTCTCTCTCTCTCTACTCGTGAAACCTGCTACCGCGCTCTCGCACAGTTAGCTCTCTCGCAGCATGCGGCGTTGTAAAAGTCGTGTGCGCTTAGCGGGGCATCTATTGCTCTCTCTCTTTCCGCGCGCATGTATACCTACTATTAATTCCCCGAACAACAGGCGCTCGAGCGCGCGAATATTCAAATTACGCGTTCGAGCGGCCCCGGGGCCTGCATAATTAGATTTATGAAAACGGCGCGCGCGGCTACTCCGGGCGCAGTGGACACATTTTCGCGTTAATCGTCAGCTGTGCAGTGAGAGCGAGAGAGGAAACCGCGAGAGAGCGAGAAAACCGGCTCTCGAAAATAACGCGGAGGGAGGCGAGGTAACCGAATACCCGCGCGCTCGCGAGGACCTCTGAACTTCTGCGAACAAAACCGAAGCGCGAGAGCGAGATAGAGAGATAACCGCGCGTAATGTACGCAGGCGGTTGCGCCGCTGTACCCACCCACGCAGCGGGAGAGTGCAGACAGAAAGAGAGAGAGAGAGAGAGAGGGGGGGGGGGGCGTGGCTCGCCCGCGTTTAAAAAGCAGGCCGAGGGGGGGCCCCCCCCCCCCCCCCCCCCTCCCGCCCTTCCCCTCTTTACACGCACGTCAGCGACAGAAGCTGTGCGCGCACGCAGCAAAAAGTGAAGAGTCCCGTGTATACGCACGTATACACGCAAGCGTGCGCCCCGTCGTTTTCAGAGTCCTGTGCTCGCGAGAGAGAGAGAGAGAGAGAGTTAGAGATAGAGAGAGCAGTTTTCGTGAAATTCGCGGAGGACTTAGTTTTAAGGGAAAGTTAATTTTTTAACGTTTTAATTAAAAATGTGGTTGTAGATGACGCTTCTACGGCGGTTTCTTGTTACGTTATCTTTTTTATGGGGTTGTATTTGCAAAAGTATTTTTTGCATTACTTATTCAAGGTCGTGCAATATGCGAAAATGTTGCAATCTATATTTACTCGTAAACAGAGTAATATCACGTATGCGGTCATTGATTTCGGAATCGAATCCTATTAGTATTGAAACAGGCATTATAATGCTATCTGCAGGTGTATACTGAATTTGTGTAAATAAATGAACACTCTCCTTGTGTAAGTTCAATGTACGTACTACATATTAAAAATAAAAAAAAATAAAACAATGATATCTTCATTATTGTGATATTATTTTATTGTGCATCCTTTACATCAATATATATTTCAATGATATTGTTATGTTAATGCACCAGCTAACATTCCTCTTATTGTATCTTATCTTTACAACTTTATTATAAAGTGATTTTATTGCATTAATTTAAATAAAATAAAATAAATGATAATGTTAGATGATAGACCCGGGAAAAGATAAGGACACAAGGATTTTACTAAGAAAATATTAGATTCTGTTTAATTATTTCAAATACAGATAGGAGCT
>JAPYZA010008436.1:0-17034 GCA_030522685.1 Eupelmus azureus | reverse complement strand
TGCATATTTAAAAATACCTTGTGAACAAAATATTAGCCATAATTATTAGTGCTTAAATGTAATGTGTAAAATTCTTAGGTGCATATCTCATATCTTGCCTTGTAATAAACGTTTTCCGTGGCTCGGGGAAAGGGGAAAAAGTGGAATTACGCAGACAGAGATAATTTATTGACTCGAGCAGACTTTCACAATATTTACCGAGGGACGTAAAATGATTTTTTTTTTTTTGTTCTGGTGAATTACTTGCAGATATACAAGTTTTGTTTGATTTCGACACTACAAAATTGAAAAAGTACGCTATTAAGTACGCTATTTTAGTAAAGAATTAATTCTAGTACCGTAAATATTTTTTAATTGACTTAATTTACGCTAAAAGTAATATCAATTGAAACCTTCGAAAAATTTTTTCCCAAAATTATAATAATTAGAGCTTGTAAATAAAAAAATATGAGGTGCGAGCTTAAAATCCAATAATCTAAGAAATCCTCCAGGAGCACGTATAATTAAAAATCCCAAAAGGGCGCAGCTCCAATCTCTTGGAAGTCAAAATTACCTGTGAGGCCTTCGGAGTGGAGCACGAAAGTGCGCCTCATAACGGAATTTTTTCAAATTCCTGAAACGCCCGAACGAAGAAAAGAACGGAGAGGCACGCAATGTGCGCGCTCGGGAATCAGCGGAGCCTAACGCATCCGAGGCGAAGCTGTGCGCGCCGCGCTGCCGGCCCGTGCGGATGATCGCTGCGAGCGAAGGCGAGAAAAATACGTCCCGAGCTCTCGCATGCCCAGTCCTCCATAAGATCTCCCGTGTGCATGTCTCTCTAGCTCGACGCAATGTTACATATGTGTACGTATGAGGCGCAAGATAATTTCCGCGAAAACGACGGTAAAGTTCGCCAGAGGCGTACAACTTTCGGTCCTGTTGCGGTGCGACATTGTCTTTAACCGTGATGGTGAGAAAAAGTAGATATTATTATTACAGTACTTTAGCCTATTGTTAAAAAACGCTGGCTTACCTGGTAATCGTTTTTAAATGTCAAAACTATTATAAAAGTTTTTAGTAATTAAAGTCAATTAATGTAAACTATAACATGACTATCGTTACATAATTTCTGTTCCATTTTAATGGTGTCCTTGATCTTGACCGTTATTTTGAAGGTCATTGGAAGGTCAATTCCGAGTTTTAGAGTGGAACAACTTATTTTTATTATCGAATTCAGAAAGCGTGAAATTTTACACTCACATATGTAGCTATATTGTGGATCAAAATTTTATATAAAACGAAATACAATCAAACTTTAATGTCAATTAGAAAATCGATTAGAACAGAGTAAGAACTAAGAATTCGCCTAATATTCCACTGATGAGCAACGGTAATATTCAGTAGAATAAATGAATAATAAACCTCGGAGTTAATTATGATTTTTTACAAAATACACTGTCAACATTAAATTTACTACTCCTTCCCAATGAACAAATAAATATAAAAAGAAATTACTGATATCCCAAAATCGTAAGATTCATACGCCTGAATCATACGTTGAGCACGGGTACCTTATTTAAGAGTGAAGATATAATTAATACTCTAAAAATATTGTCAAGGATAGAAGGAAGAATACAGCCTGCCAGCTGCTGGCGTACGCAGCGCTTAACAATTGTTTTTTAAACAGCCCCTTGACGACTAGGACAGCTGACTGCGCGTTTAACCTTTCATTTGTTTTTATCATATATAAAATTATCGATTTTACTCCGTCAGCTGATCTCGCTCCGTCCTACAGCCAAAACGGCCACGATTTGCCTTATCAGTCTTCTCGCGCACGCTGGACCTACATAACCAAGCGTGTAAACGCTTGAGCGAGGTCTAAACAGCCTCGGGATGATTATTCATCTCTAGCTGGAGGCTACACGGCCATAAGACCTTAGGGTCTTATGCTCTGAGGACGGAGCTTGCAAGCTCCCTTTATACATTCACCTTTTTACACTGCATCGTTCTCGCTTCCCTCAGCTGACCTATTCGCGACAAATATAAATATTAAAAACTATACACTATTTAAAATTTTAAAGGTGAAAATAAATATATAGAAAAAGAAATAAAAGAAATAGTTCTCTTAAATAAAGATGATTTAACCTTAAAAATATCTTAAAAATCAACTTCGAAGTCAAAGGTATGTTCACTATTGGTTAGTTCATTCTGTCTCTTATAATTTTTATCAGGCTTATTTTTTGTAAGAAATACGATTTTTTAGCTAAAACATAATTAAGCCTCTAAATGATCTGACATTTTGACCCACTTCACGCTCTTTCTGAATCCAAGGTAAAAAATAGGCAGTCCCGTTTAATAAAATTTTATTAAACGACCTTCAAATGACATTCAGAATAACCATTAAGATCAAAGTTAATCTTACTCTCCATTGGACCAATCTATCCCCTATAATTTCTATCGTGGTCATTTATTGTAAGACTAGGATTTTCTAACTAAAAAGTAAGTAGATCTGTAAGTGACCTCGAAAGGTCGTTTTAAATTCAAAAGGTCAATAAAAATTGAACATCTCCTATATATATTTATAAAACATATAAAAATGTATAACAAATATCTAAACACTCCCTCTAACAGCGCTAAACCAGATAAAATGTTTTTTGCCCTTTTCTTTCTCCGAGTGCTCCGTGCGCGAGAGATATAATAATTATATAATGCGGCTTCATTAAAATCCTCTTCTCCCTCTCTGTCCTGATCCCTCTTAATCTGTTAAACTGTAGCCCGGGCCGCGTGCTCTAGCTCCTCCCATTTACCGGCACTGGGCTTTGCGCAAGAACACTTAAATTGTCCTCCTCCGCGTTCCACGGGTAGCGTTGGAGAAAAAAACCGAAAGGCTCCATAATCGACCGATCCCGCAAGCGACGGTGGTCACCCGCCGTTCTCGGTCGGGCCACGGTTACGTGTCAAACACTAGTTAACTCTAACGGCGCGGAATACCGCACACCCACTAATTTTTCAATACCTCGACAAGAGTCACGAAAGGTATCGTTTTTTACGCGATCGTATTTAAAAAGACAATTTTGTAACTTCATTATCTATATTTAACATAATTATTCAGTATTGTTGCAGTATTCACCTTTGAGTAAAAAATTTTTGATTTCTCAGCAATTTATATTGAGATTTTTTCAATATATCATGACTTTCAGTATTGCAATTGTTGAATTTTATTTTAAAGAATTCCTCGCAAAGCGATTTTCTTTGTTAAGTCGAGAAATTTATGCGACAGCAAAGTTCAAAGCTGTTTAGTATAAACTCGAGGCGGCGCGTGTATAAACTACAAAGACAAAAGTTATTGTTCTGCCTTTGCTATCTCTTGTTTCCAACTTGGAGTAATATCATTATTCGTTCGAGGTGTGGAATTTCCCTCACGCATACTCCGAGTAAACGGCAATGTTGGCGCAAATGAGAAGCGATTTCCGAAGGGAAACCCCCTCTCCCTTGCCTCCACCTCCTCTACCCTGTATAAACCACCTCACGATGCTTCCCATCTTTCTCCCTTTCTCTCGTCGCCTTTTGTAGACTTAATTTATTTGCATCCTCTTTTGTCGCTCGGCTTCTCCTATATACCACTGATTCACACCGCAAGACCGAGGGAGAACAGCGCGGACCGTCGATGATAATAATAATAATTGTAGCACTCACATTTCCAAGAAGCGCTGCTGATTTCATTGACTTTTACCCAGATTCTTTTTTATTAGCTTTAATTGAGGCTCCGTAAAACAAGAATGTATTTTTTCTCTCAGCGGCAGCGCCGGTTGCTATTTCATTGGACTGCACGCGGCGGATGTAGCACCATGACTGAAAAGCGAGTTTATGCTTTTATTGCCCGGAGCTATGCTACTTCTTCTACCGACTCGTTTTCTGGCTTCAAAAAAAAAGGATATTGGCTGTGTTTTATCCTACCTTGCTAGTTGAATACATCCACGATCCCCTTGTAAACATAATCTCTGAAAATTCAGAAGAGACCGCATGTATTAACAACTTGGAGAGTGGAGTTCGTTACTTTTCTACTGGCAAATGTTTTTTTAAATTATCATACGACATGCTTAGGTACAAACACTAACTGATAATTATTTTGAAGTTTATTCTCTTGTATTTTAATTAAAATACCTAGAACCCAAGAAATTATGATTTCAAAAACGTAAATATATTCATCAAACATTTTTTTCTGGATAATAGATATTAATATTACTAAAATACGAAATGAACACTGTAAATTCATGTGTATAATATTACACACATGAATTTACAGTGAAGCTGTATAATTATGCGCTGTTATAATTATAACAATAAAGAATACTTTTGCTTCTATAAAAAATTATTTAATTAAATAAATTCTTATTAGCTATTATCTTTGTTAGTAACACTCAATGCAACAAAACTTATATCATTATTCATATGAATAAGATATAATTAATATTTTACGTTTAACAAAAAATAAAATTAAAATGCGTAATGCTGTAAAAAGTAAAAAAAAGTTTCTACCGACCGAAAACTCGAAATGCGAAAAGGATAAGCAGGGCCAGCCACGGCTCTGCGGTAAGTTTGATTTGTGTGATTTCTTTCGTGGTTCAGAGGGAGAGAGAGAGGAAAAGGCGCGCGCGCCGGGTCAATTGAAAAAGAAGATCAATCGATCCCTTAAACGTCCCTCGTAAAAACCGCTGTCCCAGACAGTTCCAAGAAAGTTGCTCGAACGGTTACGTTATGTGTTACTCGGCTGAGGGGAAAACTTACCTCCTTGAGGGAGAGAAAGAGAGAGAGAGAGAAGAGAGGGAGAGAGCAAAGGAAAGAACCGGAGCGGTGGCTGTGTGTTCGCTAGCGCGCGTACGTGCAGCTCGAACCCCCCGTATACATACGGTTTAAGTCCGCGCCTTCTACATTATATACACCTGCACCTCTTCTTTCGATTTCTTCGCTCGAACTTCCGAGTCATTAATTAGAGCTAAGACGCACGCGCGCGCTCGCTCTCTCTTTTTCCCGATACTTCGATTTTATTTTCTTAAAGCTCTGCAACAAATGTGGGAAGGAAGCGATCGTGGAAAACGAAATAGATGAACCTAAAGCGCGTACCTATTAGACAAAAAGAGAACGTCGTTTAGTTTAATTTTTATTTTGCTTTCCTGAAGAGGACAACTTTCGACAGTTTTGCCATTTTTATCCAGAGAACACGTTTGCGCAAAGATCTAGCGATAGCAAAATATTAATAAAACTTGAAAGCGTACACAGGCTAACGCATCCTCGGTTAATGTACGCGTATAATTTGAAAACTCGCATTTTCCTTTTTCCAAATAATGGCATATATCACGCTTATAAGTTTTCTATATCGAGGTCAGGAACTCCTAGGATATTCCACTCTGCAACATTTCAACTGTGCAGTTTTAGGAAAATTTATTTTTACCTCTCGGGCGTTTCTTCAGCGCCTTTAATAATTCACGGGGAATATAAACAGGTTTGTTAGTGAAAAGTCGTCGGAGCGACTTTGGATGGCGCCTGGTACTCGCTTATCAAAGAATGAAGTACGCAGAATTAGCTTTTCACGAAGGCTCTCGAAGCGGCGGAGTGCGGGGAGAGCCTAGCGTTATAGAGCTCGACTTTTTTGCTCGCGTATAAATGTGCTGTTCGTCGAGCTATGCGCACGAGTGCCAAGAATAGAATATATATATACATACATATATATATATATATATATATATATATATATACATGTTCATCGGAGCAACAACTTTATTACCAGGCTCGTCCGCGTGCGCGCGCGAGAGAGTGGGAGAGAAAAAGAGAGTGGCCGTTGGTGAATATGGCATTAATAACGCGCAGACCGCCACCCACTGCGCCCGCTATCAATAAGTATAAGCTGCGCCCGTTAAGAATCACAACATGACGCGAGACACGTTAGCGGCGCTCGCGATTCGCCTCTGCCACTGCCGCGTATACTTGGCTAATTAAGCTATGTCTCTAATTACTTTTTGCAAAGCGCCTTTCACATCGTCAATGAAAATATCAATGGCCAATTCAGGAAGCGCATGTAGCGCGTGCACACGCACACATCGCGCAGCTGCCCTGAGCAGCGCGATCGAACGTTGAACGATCGTTAAGCTGTTAAGAAGAATTATTAATGCACTTGAAAAATTAATAAATTCAAGGCAGCGCCGATATGCATTATTTATAAATGTGTTAGCATGGACTCCCGCGGCTCTACCCTGATTTATCCCGGTACGCGCCCCCGATAATAAATTATACCGAGCCGAAGAAAAAGCCGTGAAAAAGTTCACCGCTAATAAGTTTTATCTGCTCGGCAATATCGCATTGCCTTATACACCCAAGATTTATACATATATATATTTATAGTGAGTGTGAATGTATATGTGTGTGTGTTTGCATAAATATACACACAACACAGAGCACTCAGCACTTAATATTTAAGGGCAGAAATGTTGTTTACGATTCCGCGGGCTATGTATATACGTATATAGGTAGCCCGCGAAATTTACAGAAGCGCCGCTTCTCTCTGTCTTATACGGGCGCTGGGGGGAGAAAAGTTGCGAGAGTTAAGAAAGTGGCGCGCGCTTGTCTTCTGATCTAATGGATCTATAAAGAGGGGGCTCTTGCCCGAACTTTTTTCTGTTGCAGCACACTCTCACGGGTCATTGCGCAAAAGTGATGGCGGCCAAGTTTCTCGGCGAGCCGTCGAAGGTGGTCACCGGCAGTCACGATCGCACGCTCAAGATCTGGGACCTTCGCAGCCGAGCATGTAAGTTTTAGACCTCCCATCTCTACCGCTTCTTCCTCTTGCATCTTCCATTTTCATTACCCGTTACACTTTTAAACTCAAAATCATTGCTTCTCTCGCGGCGTGCTTTACCACGCTCCGCGCGCTTTCGCAATTTTCACTTTGTTGCCTGGAAACAGCCTTCCTCGATTAATACGTACGCCCATTGTTTCCAATATAATTATCGAATTGCATTATTGAAACCGAATTAATGCTTTAACGGCTTGCCTTTAAAACGCGCCTGTGTAATTTAATTTAACAAATAATAAATTGTTAGACAAGGAAGCGCGTTAAAAGGTAAAAAGGCCTGCGATATAAAAGCATCGCGTTATCTAAAATCATGAAAGACTCATTGGAGGCCGGCTGCGGGCCACCAGCCCCCCCGAAACGCGTACGCGCTGTTACGATAATTGTTCGCAATTACACGTCGTCGTGTCCGCGTAAACGTAAAATTTGGCCGGCTGCCCCGCTGCGGGCCGAAATATCATTAGACGTACATATACATACGCGCGCTGGCGAGGGCTCGTTTTATAGCGCCCCCGCCGCTGCTGATGGCGCTCTCTGACTTCCCTTGTAATTACATTTCTCATTACTCCTATTAGTCGCTGCATAATGTTACGCGCAACGATCGTTTCAAGATAATAATATAAATGGCAACAAAATCTGCATGCGTCATTCATATGGATATTTCGCGAGCACTCTCCTGCTACCCCCCTCTAGTCAACTTGGCACTGAGTATACATACACTCGCGGCGATATGATTAATAACACTTATGGCTTATGGCGCATTTCCCGGCAAATAATGCAAAGCAGCTTATTATTTTAATATTCTTGATGATCCTGATACTCTTGATACTTTTGCATCCGCTTTATACCGACAAACGAGTCATTCAAATAATATAGATTAAAAGAAAAACTACAATAATATCAAGTACTTGAGAGATCAAAGCTTAGATTTTTATATTTAACAAGTAATTTCTCAATCAAAAAGCTTAAATCTTTATTGCCTTTACCAACTTTCATTTCTTTAGTATAATGAAACATTCTTTTATTATATTAGTTTTTTCAATATTCAAAGCCTGGTTTTATTCAGCGAATTACTTGTTATGCACTATTAATTGAAATATTTTAACAAGTAGTGATGGCTCACTAGTAAAAATATATTCATATAAATTCAACTTATGAAATATAGATATAAATAAATTTTAAAAAACGGAAGTAACCACTTCATCTTTGCCGAATATATGTTCGATAAATTTAATAAGCGAATTATTTGTAACTAGTAACGAAAAAAATGCTCATAGCTTGCCAAGAATCCATTCACTACATGCAATTATTGGCTGCATAAAAAAATGCCTTCATGAAAATGGACTCGATGTCGGACTTCATCCGTGATTTCATAATATAAGTGAAGAAGAGCGTCCTCCATTCATTGCAAAGCATTCACAAACATTTATTGAAGCGAGAATATGTTACTTTTTCGTAATGTAACTTATTAAACGCAAGGCGGCGAAAGTCTCGGTTATAAAAATTAGATAAACTTTGTTATTTAGGAACTCCGTAGAAAGTAACTTGATTAATCGCCGGCTAAAAATAAATTTGTTTTCAAAAAGTCAAATAAGCTCTTGCTCCGCTCATTCTATTAACTTGAAATATAACGCAAAACTGTTTTTAAGATATAGCGTCTCTCGCGCGCTTGACAAAAGGGTGTCTTCCGATAGCAGACTAACGGTCTAGCTTAATGAATCTCACGGAATGTTTCGCGCTCTAATGAAAAAGTTATATAAAGAGCCAATTTTTTATGCGTTTCGGTATAATTTACTTTTTAGTCGTTGACAATTAAAAGCTCAATTTATCGTACGTGGCCCCAATTAGAAAAAAAGATAACCGTCGAAGCTATTTTAAGATTAAGATGGGATTTAAATCTTCTCTCACATTTTTATTATCGCAGGACATATGATTAATAAATTTTGGCTTTCGTTATTTATATCAAGTTGAAATAATTAAAAAAAATATTTTAATCTTGGCTCAAGTCCAAAGCTTTCATCCAGTAATCTCGTTCTTCAATCGAAAAAATGCATGCCCCTCCGTAATACTAGAAAAGAAAAAAGAACGAGATGAACTAAGCTCTCTCGCGGTCGTTAAAAGACTCCCCTCGCGCATTTACCCCGGCTAATTTCAAGGTAAAATTAGCGCCCCGAACGAATATTTGTTTCCCTCGAAGGGCCCTTTTACTCCGAAAGGAGTAAAAAGAAAAAAGTAAAAAGGAAACAGAAAGGGCGACGCTAGTGAGAGGGAGAGAGAGAGCAAAGAGAGCAGTAGCTGGAGCGCGCGCGCGGTGTACCAAAGTTGAAGAGTCTTATCATCTCTCGAGCGCTGGCGCGGTCGGCTATTAAAACAAATCCACTCGGGACGACGTTTCGTCGTAAGGCCGACCATCTGCATCAGCGCGCGGCAGCAGCGCAACAGAGCAGACGATTAACCGCGGCGCAACCGCGCCCCATTCAGCGCCGCTCTCTCCGCGTATTATGCGAGAAAATGCGATTTCTTCGCGCGCTGCAAAAGTTTACTGCGTAAATGATTTCCGCGTAAAGCACTGAGAGAGAAGAGAAGTAGCAGCGCGCGGCCTGCCCCGACGGCTAGATCGCCGCCCGAGATGAGTTCGACTTTAGCGCTCCGCCCAGATATATATACATTCTCCAGCTTACGCGCCTACGACGAGGGGGAAGCCCGGCAAAAATGTCTAGAAAAAAAGGTATAAAGTGAGTAACGACCGAGCACTCGCGCGAACCTCATGAAGGTTAGAGCCAACACACACATACACAGAGTCCCTTTTATTGTCGGGCCGAGAGTTGGCTATGCTCCGTCGAATTATATTCGAGAAGTCATGATATAACTTGGGGATTCGCGGCATAATCGACGTCGTGAATAGTCACGAGGCTTTGAGAATCGGCGAGCCGAGATTACACGATGCCCGTGGGAAGTTCAGGACTTTCTTGTTTCTGGCCAGACGTCGACGTCTCAGCAACGCCGAGCTGAATCGAATTTTTGGCGGCAGCTCTTACCCCTCGGCATGCAAAACAAGTAATTAGTTCCGAAGATCCGTCTGGCCCCAGCCTTTTAAGCCCTGGAACTCAATTAAACAGCTCAACATTAAGTAAGAGGCAAAAAATATAAAATAAAAGGACTGCATAGTTAACTCATTCGTATTTTTACATTATTCGCTGGAGAGCTTTTTGTCTTGAGAAAATAAGATTCTGTCTTTTGCCGCGAATCGATTTTACTGGATTTTAATTAAAATATTTGCATCTCGTTTTCCTGCTTCGTAAACAAATTTGTTATGATCTCAAGTGCTCTCGAATGGATAAATTATTTGATTAGACTGCAAGTTTGTAGTGCTATCCGATGACGGATCGATGCTAATTATCGGTACTCGATATTTTTGATTACAATATTGCAGATTTTAAATAGAGAAGTAATAATCAATATTTTATTATTAAAATTTTGTTTTAATATTAATAGCTCTTTTATCACCTTTAAAATACATAATTTCCCGCTAATATTATATTTAAATCTTATAATATAACTCGAGGCGCGCTAATGAGTTTTCTAACATGTTTAATTGAAGTAAAAACTTTCCTTTCTCTACGTTCTAGCTTTAATTTAATACGTCGAACATTTTCGTGCTTGAATTTTCCGGGCCCTTTTATTATTAGCAACATGATTTATGAGCAGTTTTCCTTATTTTCATCAAAAGCGTCAATTAAACATACATGCTTCAGGCAGTTCGAGAACAAGAAAAGGCGATTTCTAAATTTTTTACTGTAAAAAGCCTTTAACCCTAAATTTCATAAGAAAAGCATTTTTAATTAAATTTCTAATAACAAGGGACCGAGAGCGAGAGAATGCGACGGAGTTTAATTTAAAAATTATTGTTTTATACAGACCGGCAGACCCTTAGCACAGCAGACGTCCTTCGAAATTTTGCATGTCACACGAGAGCTTGCGAGCCAGCCTCGTTCTGCCAGTCACCTTATCGGCTCTATCTTTCCATAGTGCGACGAAATTGAAGCGCCGGGATGTAAAACGTCGACATTCCTTTGCCCAGCGTGCTCTCTCTCCCCATCCTCCCCCCCCCCCCTTAGTTCTCCGTTCGTGAAAAATTTTACTGCCGGACAGAGGAAGAGAGCCTCGCTTGCGCTGCTACACTCTTAAGTCGCGAGCGAGCGGATTCTGCGAGAGCGCTATTCTTCCGAGAAGGCTTCACGACTCTGTATGTATATATATATATATATATAAAGTATATATATGTATGTATCCTCCACCGTGTAACCTCGCGAGAGGACCAATTGAATTTCCTAACGGTACAGCCTGAATAATAGAAATCGATTCTCTTGTTGTGTAGTCCCTTCTCGCCGCGCGCGCGCGCATCCAATTGCGGCCCGTCGCCGCGCCGCCTCCGCCGCGTACGTGCGCGCATGTATATATAGTCCCGCGCGCACAAGCAGCTAAGTGACAACCGTTTCATCGATGCATGCCTATCACTCCCCCGCAAGCGCGCGCGCACGGCTTTCACTATTTTCCCACGCGGAACGTTCTAATGATATTGGAACCGGACGCTAATTGAGCGCAATTTATACAGTACCGAGGCTCGGCAACTTTTATATAGTGCATTCTGAAAAAACAAAGTTGCACGTACGGTATTTGGTGTTTTTTCGATACTTTTTAATTTTGCGTTTAACGGAAATTGATTTGCTGTAATGCGTGGCATTTATGAAAGTATGATGTGAAAATCGCTCTACTGGATAATTTTATTAAATTTTAATAAAGCAGGAACAAAAATAAGTACATAACATTCTGAAGCAAATATTCGCAAATAAAGTAAAAATTATTGTTGCATTTGCGCTCTCTCCGATAGCAGATTAATGCACTCGTACCTGCTTAAAGTTTAAACGTAAAATGCATGTTCCGGAATTTATCCCAAAACAATTTTGTGAAATTGAAACTTTGGTTTACATTATCAACTGCCACTTTTCACAAAAAGGTGTAAATAAAATATACATTGGTAAATGTACGGTTTCTTTATTTATTTCAATAAAGCAATTATGTTCAGTAGAGAAAAACGAATGCTACGTTCATTTATATATTTGTAATTCAATAATAAAGGATAAACGGCAGACGAGCTAGGTCCAGTGAACAAGCTTTTTTGAAGTCAAATTTAATAACGTTATTTTGAAACATTTAAAAGTCGCTCAATGAAAAAGCAAAGTTTCAAAAGCTCTTTTACGCAATAAAGTTATGTTAGCGTCATTTCTCCAGCTCTCGGGTCTCTCTCTCTCTCTCTCTCGAATCAGATCCTCCTCTCTCTCTTTGCGAGAATGTATATATATATACATAGCTAGGGCGTTTAAGTGACAACTGTTTCATCGGGCGAAGCGATAAGGAAGTGAAGTTTTATACCTGCTGCTTTTTCTTCTCGCGCGAGCTTGTTTCTTTTGAGAAGAAGTCTCAAAGGGACTGAGACGACGGCTGTATGGCTCGTCTCGCGAGAGCGCAAACGGGCTGCTGTGTCTATGTGTGTATATGTAATAACCACTTCTCTCTCCGGGCTCAAGATTAGATAGCCGCGAAAGGAAAGATTTCCTTCGTTTTACTCGAGATTCTGCATCACTGATGAAAATAACGCAGAGCTGTGCGAATCTTTGTGTGTGTATATATATATATAAGCCCGTGCGTTTGGGTATACACCGCGTTGGTCTCGGATCGATCGCGGCGGTGGCAGCGGCAAGCCCGGGCTGCCTCTACTCAGCCTCGTCGCCCAGGCCAAGCCCTTTGATTTAACGAAGTGGCGCGCATGCACACAAACACAGAAGTAGAATGCAAATCGGCCGGCATCTCTTCTTCTCTCTCTCTCTCTCTCTCTCTCTTTCTCTCGCTCCGCGATCGTGCAAAATACGAGCGTTTGTAAGCGCAAAGCTCGTAATTTAGCGGGTTTACTGCCCCTGCGTTGCATCACGGCACCCGCTGTTTCCGCGTGCGTCTTCTCCGTCTCTCTGTCTCTCTCCTCTTGGCGAGAGCGAGCGCGAGCCCGTCTGTATATATACATAAGCACTCTTTCTCTCTTTCCGCGAGAAAGAGCGCCCGCCAACAGTAAGAGAGCTTTCCGCGAAGTGCGGGAGCGCGCGACTGTCATTCTTAGTCGCCGAGGCTAAATTAGGCTCGACGCTTCGCGCTGCTGGGCCTCTCTTTCTCTCGCTCTCGCTCTTTCTCTCTCTCTCTCTCTCTCTCTCTCTCCGATATCAAAGAGCGACTGCTCGCTGCTTCCGAGTCCGCCTACCTCGTGCTCGCTGCAAGAAGGAAAAGAGAGAAAGAGCCAAGACGCCAAGACTGCGACCTTCACGGAAAAAGAAATTGCCGTGGAATTTATACAAATATATAGACACTTTGCAGCGTCTTTACATCTTTACTTCTTAAACAGTCATTTGTAACAATAATTCCTCACGCTTCTCCGAATAAAATGTTAATCTATTTTTCCTTTTCTTCGTACAAATTTCTTTAAACTTTGTTTTTTAAATTATTACGAAATTTTATTACAGGCGTGGAAACCAAATTCACTGGTTCAAGCTGCAATGATCTAGTTACATCTGATGGATCTGGCTCAACAATAATTAGCGGTCATTTTGATAAAACAATAAGGTTCTGGGATACAAGAACGGAATCTGGTTCTAATGACATTATCCTCCAAGGAAAAATCACATCACTGGACTTATCACGAGGTTTGTTACATTCAAAATTAAAAATTAGAATTTAGTTTTAAAATAAACTAAATTTGACTAGAAAAGTTATTTTATATATATTAGTATCATAATTTATTAAAATAAACTCATCTATTTGTTTTGGGGGAGTTTTTACAATATTTTTTCTTTTTTTTTAAATTGTATTTTGAAATTTAAAAATAATTTTTGACAATAATTTTAAAAATTTTTTAATAAAAGCATTTTTGGTTCAAATTTAGAAATTATTTCATCAATTTTTAACAAACTGTTATGTTTAGTTTTTCATTTTTCATTTTTAAAGAGATATGTTGTATTAATTACAGAAATAATATATTAAAACAGTATATTTATATTTTACACAAAATTTTAATATTCTATCATTTTTTTCAGATGCTAATTACCTTTTAAGTTGTGTCAGGGATGATACATTAAATCTTCTCGACTTGCGGATGAAGACGATTGTCGTTTCGTTCAGGTTAGCTGCAATTTATACATTTTTTAAAATTATTTTACCAAAATATAAAGTATAAATAAAAAACATGCAAAAACAACAGTTATTACAATAAAAAGGAATCTTTTATTAATTTTTAAAAAATATTTTTCTGCTTAAAAATATCGCTTGCGAAATTAATGTTTACGTTTATGCTTTTCTGTGCCAATTAAACTGCATTGGACTGGAAGCTGCTTGTGCGAGAAAGAAAACGATACAGCAGTATGACTTGTTCGATTTATTGCGTATTGTGATCGTCAATCACACTATTCGGCTTGACTCAGGAAAAACAATATCGAGTTCAAAAAGCTTTAATTAAAAATTCCATAACACAATTTCTATCTCACATAACCAGCATCGGAAAACAATAACTTGATCGTATATTATATACATCTACAAAGGCTTCTGGGCTCTAAAACTTTCCCTCAAATATTCATAAGATATTTTATTTTCATTGTCAAAAATGCTTTCAATATTACTTATAATTCTAATTATTTAATCTCATATTAACGTTTTATACTTTCGATTAAAAGATTTTTAATAAAATCGCAGCACTAGTGATTTTTAATGAGACTTATTAGCATACGTTTACAAATATTTACTTAATCTTTTTATTAAAATATTAATTAAACGCAAATACAGGAAATAAAAGTATCAAATTAGAGTAAAAAGTTGAGAATCATTCTCTTTTTTTCTATTTTTTACAGTGCTGATGGTTTTAAAGTAGGATTTGATTGGACAAGAGCTGCTTTTAGTCCAGATGGCCAGTATGCTGCTGCTGGCTCTTCAGATGGTTCGATTTTTATTTGGTCAGTAGCAACAAGCAAAATCGAGACTGTGTTGAAGGACCACACGTAAGTATTTTTACTTTGATTGCGCCAAGCTTAATGTTTATTTAAAATAAATAGATATTTTCGTAAACATTATTTACCTGATTACTTAATATAGTTCTTTTTTGGTGAATTGCTATTTCTTATTGATCATAATTTACAAATATGGAATAAAAAATGTTTTTCTTTTAATAATAACGAAAATTATTAAAGTTTAAATTATTTTAGTTGTGTTATTATACATGACAAAATTATTAGCTTAAACCTTATAAAGTCATTTATTCAGGAGAAAACTTAGGAAAAAGAACAGGACTGTGTATTAAAAATTAAAATAATGAGATAATAAATTACTTTTAGATAAGTTTTTCTCTTTAAAAAAATTCTGTTTTTTATAAAGTTTGCTCTTAGTAACTTTCGAAAAGAGGTATGACTATCTTGTTCTGATTTTAATAGTATTACTTGTTTTTCAGAGAAGTATATTAAAAATAAAAAGAGACTTCATTAAGATTTCATTTTAATGAAACATTTTCTTACTGCTTAACATGTTTTACGATTAAAAATTAATGGTAGAATAATAACCTTTCTTGCTTTAATCTATACCTTTTGTCTTTTTCAAAATTTTTCATAATAATTATTGAATTACTGTCTATACAACAAACTTTTCAGTCAGTTTATAATTATAATGACAATCGGTAATGCATTTGCTACAGTTTCAATTATTTTGATTACATATTTGCTCCTAACCATGAAATACGTTCTAAGCTAATATTAATATTATTGGATGATGCTTTTCCCTTACATTAATTATACGAGTTCACATGCAACATTTATCATGTAAATCACTGATGCAAACGTAAAGTTATACTAAACCAGCATTAACAATTTGCGTATAAGGAAATTTCAGCTAATAATCACATATTGATAGTTTGTACATTTGTTACTGAAAACTTTTAAATTACTATCTTGCCGTAAAAATTTACTTTCTAAACTTCTTAGTTATTGCTTATACCAGAACCAACAACATGCAGGCGCATTTTTTCTGCGCTCCAAAAGTTCAAGCTTTAAGAGAAAGCGGGGGAGGCGCGATATCATGGATTTATTTGGCACTCTAACTTTGAGTACTTGCGCTTACTTACTACGTTGCCATGCTTATGCTGTTGGAATTGTCGATTTTCCATAAGATAAAGCTATCGCGAAACTGTTCTTGATCTCTTTGCCAGCGGCCTGAAAACTTGGGCTCTTTATACGCTGCATTTGATACTCTCAACGATTGAAAGTAATCTATACCTTTTAGATCGTGCTTCATAGAAATATGATAATTTGATGCCTCAAGATTTTTTGGGACAACTATACCATGACGTAAAGAAATATAAGTATTGTGAACTATTTTATTTCTATCTATTAATCTATTTGAAAATCTAAAAAATCATGAAAGAATCCCCACTAAAGAACAAATAAGACATCAAATGAAAAAAAACATTTGTCACTTGAAAAAAAAAAAGAAAAGAAAGTAAGATCAAAACGTAGTTTAAAATTTCTATATCCGTGTGTTTGAATCGCCTCAACGGATCACTAATAAGCGATAACTCCGGTGCTATTATCTTTTGTTTGTCCGGTGACCATACCCTCTTTAATGAATTTTCCCCGTTGAGCCCGCCAAGCGAGCCGCATGCGCGTTTAAGGTAACAAAATAGAAAAAGCTAAAACGGCGAGCGGATAAAAACAAAGGGTCGTATCGTCCACAAGGTCGGGTCGGGGGGCAAAGCCAGCGGGTGGTGCACACTGCAGCCGTATCGAAAAAATGTCTCAAGCACCGGTCACGTACGTCGGCGTGTTTCACGCAGTTATTACTTTAACGCTGGCTGACTAGTCGCTGCGCGCTCTCGTTTCTCTCTCTCTCTCTCTTTTTCTTTTCGTAATTCGTACGTGGAGAGCTGCTCCTCTCTTGCTCTCTGGAATCTCCGGACCGCTCTAACTTAATAAGCGCGCTCGGGCTGCGCGACGCCCCCTTTCGACCCGGGCCGCCTGCATGAAAGCGCTTTTCCAGCCGCGCCTCTCTCCTGTTCCTCCTCGCGTGTATACACACACGCGACAGTAGACGCACACTCGTGACAGAGATATGCATACATACATACATAC
>JAPYZA010008428.1:0-13115 GCA_030522685.1 Eupelmus azureus | reverse complement strand
ACTTAACCTAGGTGTATATATAAAAAGCGATAGTAGCTTGTACTAAGTCAGATAAAATACAGTAAATAAAAAGAGTTGCAATTTAAAAGCATAAAAATCAAATGTAAAGTCAAAAATAAAAGTATACTAAAAAATAAAAATGAGCTTAATCCTAATCAGTCTTATGAAGTCAGATCACAGAGGTCTTATTGCATCGCGCCCACTATCACAGTCAAAGTCGCACACTCGCTTCAGCCCACTTTCATGCTAACCAGGCACACTTAAATAGATTCATACCCGCTTAATCTATAAAATAAATTAGGACGGTAAAACAACACTGAAAACGGCACGACAGAGAAAGTAATAAATTAGGACGCTTACCACAAAATATATATTAATAAGTTACTAAACTCCACAACACAAAGATTAGTAAAGCAATTAGTCAAGGCTAAATAGGTGGGTCTTCACTGCTCTCTTAAATTTACTTAATGATGAGAGATTCCGTATAGAGGACGGGATTGAGTTCCACATTTTTGCTCCATAAATTCTAAACGACTTGTTTCCTAAAGTTGTATTTTCATGTGGAACTCTCTGACATCACTTCTCACAGGACCCCTAGGTGTGTGTTTAGTAAAGAAAGTAGACAAGTAGCTGGGCTTGCCCATTCAGATAATTTTATACATGTGTATCAGGATGAAATGATCTCTTCTAGAGTCAGTTCTGAGCCAGCGCAGCTCGCGCCTGTACGGAGTGATGCGATCATTCCTCCCAGCACCATATATGTAAAAAGCACAGGAGTTTTGCATGACCTGCAGTCTCCGTCTTAATTCAAGTGTCACGTCTAGGTACACAACCGAGCAGTAATCTAGATGAGGGAACAACAAAGCCACAGCCAGCCTTTTACGCAAAGCCTCAGTGGTGTACCGGCGGAAGAACCTTAAGCTGAAGAGTACTCGATTGAATTTTTCAGTCACATGATCAACATGATCAAAAGTCCTGCTCGAGAGCGATGCATTGAAAAGACCCACGAGCAAATTGCTGACGACAGGAAGAGATCCAACTATCACACACTGCGGAATGCCATCCTCGCGCCGCACCTGAGAAGAGAAATGTGCAACAGAGAGGATGACGTCGCTGTGACTCACTTCCGAGAATCGGAAACCCTCCGAAGGAGCACCAGCAACGACATCATCCATAGCACGTCCCTTGTCCACCTGTGAGAGTGACACTCCGGCAAAGTGCGTATTCAAATCCGCTGGCGTGAGACCGTTCAATGCACAGCTCTTTCTCGGCAGGAGTCCCAGGCTGCGCAGTTAGTCCCAAATTATATAACTGCCTAAGGCATTAAATAGTTTGTTTTGATAATAATTTATTCTCGCTTCATCCGTTTTCATCTGTACTTCCCTGCGCAGCTCTGAGAACTCTTCCACGAGTTCATCAGACCCAACTCTTTTGTATCATCTATAGATAGCGTCTCGTTTTTTGTATAGTCTTTCAAGCACAGCATCGATCCATGGAAGCCTCCATAAGATTCGAGCTGAGCTGATCCAGAGCAGCGTCGATGTCAGACACCTCATCCCCAAACCTAGACCAGTCACATCCTCTCAGGAAACTGAGCAGTTCATCATTATTGATATTTTTAAAGTCTCGATATGTAAAACTATCACTGGTCAGTTCCCGAGGTTTCGTTTTAATAGTGTCTAATTACATGGTGACGACCATGTCAGGTCGGGAGATGATTGTCGTGGTCAAGCACTACGTCACAGTCACCAACAAACATCATGTCGATCCATGTGCTAGATACATAAGGGCTGTGCTTGTGAGTCGGACCATGCTGGACGATTTGTAGTGAAATTTCATTAGCTAATTTGCGTATAAAGTTCGCGTCGCGTCAGTCTTGAAGAAAGTCGCCGTTCAAATCCCCCATAATGATTTTATGACTATAATCTTTTGAGTGATGCTTCAATATTTTTATAAAAGTAGGATCCTTAAGTCCGGCCTGCCCTATTCATAAGTATTAGAGGTTGCTAAAATTTTAACTTTAAAATAGTCACGTATGTAAAAAGCAACTCCACCACCATTCGAGTTCCTATCATTTCTAAAAATTTTATATCCAGGGATTTGAACGACGTCATCATTCACAGCATCGTCCAACTTTGTCTCTGCCACCCCAAACAGGTGAAAAGTGGGATGGTCTGCAAGATAATGACGGAGATGATCAACGTGAGCGTTTAGTGAGGTCAAATTGACAAACTCCGCCTTAATAGTATCCCGTCCCCCAGGTGGCCGGCCAGCCCCGTCAGTATGTAGTCAATTCTTATTAGAGACTTTATCATCATCGATTTCATTTAAGTTCTTAGTTCTACCTTCATTTATATTTATAAAATTGTTCTGACCTGTAGTTAGCAAATTTCTAGATTTTCGTTCCATGCCGGCAGGTTGCATTTGAATGCGACTATTAGAGCAGAACCGATGCTGTTCTAAAAGTGTAAGCTCTATCTCCCTCTCTCCATCGCGCAAGAAATTGACCTCGTCGGTGCCAGATGAACCTAAAACCTAGGTTCTTGGCCAGGATTTTAAGATTTTGAAAATTTTTATAATCATCTCTGTCTAGATATTCGTGAACATAAATAGGTCGATGATGTAATTTCTTGATTTTATCGGAATTTAGGAGAGAGAGGTCAATATCTGCTACGTTAAGTGATGTGAACTTACGTTTCGCCTCCAAAACCTCGCTCACCAGAGCACTACTGGCCTGCCACACGAGCAGCGAAGGTAGTCCCAAGCTAGAGTCACTCCCTCGTTCCGCCCTGTCAGCCGCGTTAGTAATATTAGTATTAGTCTCTGAATTTAGATAAGAAGCATTGATGTGTTTGGGCCTGGCACCATTCCCGGAGCTTGAAATATTGCGTTTAGTAGTAGCACGCAGTGCTTGTACAGAAGTTATACTAGTTTTATCAAATGGTGGTAGGAGAACTCGGAGCACGGCAAACACCGCATCCACTGGTTGGACGCCAGCTGCTTTGCAGTCCACGTAACCGGAGACAACGAGCGCCCCGCTCGCACGCTCTCCCACCCGATTTATTTGTGCTCCGGGAATAGTGCCCTGTGTATTACTTACTGCATTGGAGTTCGAAACATCTACATCAAGGATTTTGGTATGCTATACCTGCTGTTTTTTATTGTAAGTCTTTTTGTGATTACGAGTATTTCCGGCTGACGCGTTAGATGTCGAGGAAGTCGACTCAGCAGCCGTCACTAACTCAGTAACATCTCTAATTTCAGCATTGCACACATGTCTATTCTTTTTACGAGAAACTTTATTTTTGCTATTAGGTATGTTAGTAGTGATTGCATTATTATTTGACTTAAGATTATTAATTTTAGTTTTTAAAGATAAGATATCATTTTCTAGTTCTGCTATTTTTGTTTTATATGAGTCATTCTCTGCAGTGAGTTTCTCTAATTGTGTTTGAAAAATAGTTTGCTGACCGTTAAAAGTCTCACAATGTTCAAATAATTTAGAAAAAGAATCTGCGAAAGTTTGCATATTATCAATGAGACGTGGTATTGAATTCAATTCTTTATGTACTGAATCTATTTTTCTTATAGCAGCGGTGACCTGACTAGACCCACTGCAGAAATGCTCATAAATGTCAGTGACAACTGCTAAATCCAAGTGTTCCATCTCGGTAGAAGTGCAGTCCTGTTTTCCCCTGGTCGTAGATGAAGCCGCAGACAGTGAAAGTGCACTGGTAGCAGTACTTAAGGCGCCTAGCTCCGATGAATCGGAACTCGAGAGACTCTCTCCAGGCGTCGATATTTCTTGCACAGTCTCGCTTAGTATTGACTTAATAGGCGCCTTATTTTCAGAAGATGCGCTAGATGCCTGTTTTTCGTTAAGAGTAGAAGAAGCGTCATTGCTAGGCCCCTTGTTCGCACCCACCTCTCATTTTACCTCGTGATACTTCCTTCACACTGGTACATCTCTGACAGCGTATAGACTTGACGCACTTATTTTGTGAGGCGATTTAACTAGATTTTAGGCAGTGGCGATGAAAAAATCTATTGCATGTTTCACATTGGACTAGTGTTGTCCTTGTCCTCGACGCCTCTCTGCAGACAGCACATGTCTTAGTGATAGCGGCGCTGGAGCTCTTCATCGCGCCCTTTTGTGGTAAAAATTGAAAGTTGCAGCGCGGGGCACGGGGCGAGGTAAAGGTATATTACCTAACCTCAAAAATATAAAAAAGTTTTCCTGACCTCTGTTTCTCTCTCGCTCGGTAGAAAATGACAGAAAACAGAGACTGGCCGACTCAAAAAACCTTCCTGTAGTCCTTAGAGAAAATCTTGATAATGCACGCTGACAATCGTAGCAGCAGCCGCCCGCTATCTGTCGCCACGTGGTCCGCACACCACTTTGGAGGTTAATTCTTATATGCCGGAAAAAACCCTCCCGACTCTTAAAATTTCAGAAGAAGGCGCGGAAATTTTTGGCGCAAGCTTACGAGCCGGGTCCGAGGGTCCTCCTGCTGCAAAGCATCACTCCGAGGAGTGAGCGAAAATATTAAATACTAATAATTAATGCAGAGCGAAGCTGGGCGCTGCGGCCAGTCTACTTACCGAACGGAGACAGATATATACCGGCACGATATATACCTGCTCCTTCGCTAGCAGAAGTTCGCCGAATTTTCATAACTTTTGTTATTTGCTACTTCATCTGTCGGCACATCTAAAATCAAATTGAATTGCCAGGTATGTTGCGAGTTCCGTTGACTGGTCATAAGTAAAAACCCTTGCCCCATTTTCTCTTTACCTATCCATAAAAAAGATTCTTCTCATCAGTGTTCAATTTGCTCACTCTTGTATCACACTGATTGTTACAGTGCTGATTGGTTCATTTCTTCGTCAAAAATTGTCTGCTGCTCTGTTTCTTCTAATAGCCCTTTAATAAATTCTTCTATCGGTTTGTCCGCGACTACTGCTACGTCTTCTTCTCTCGGAGGTTTTGAGTCCTCTCCTACTTGCCAGATTCTCTCTAAGCGGCAAACCTCGCCCCCGTCACCATCATTACTACCTTCACCTAGACGACGTAAGTCCGTGGTCACGCTTAATAACTGTGCTGCTTTAAGTATCGATAACATGTCGAACCCCCGTCTTGGTTTGTGCAATTTTCAAATAATATTTCAGATCAATTAAAACAAGCTATAGATATTATTAAATCTGATATTTCTGCGGATAGGACGGACATCGCGGCTCTTAAAGATAGGCTCTTGGCTCAGCAGAATGCTCTTGACACTCATCTAGTCCAATTTGATGCTTTAAAAGCGCGAGTCGAGAAAATTGATGCGAAATTCAGATCTGCTAAACCTACTCATCTAGCTGACTCATGCAAAATCTTATTCACAGGTATTCCTGCTACAGCTAAGAGAGACAAGAGTCAACTTCTCACAATTATTTTTAATGCCTTAGGTCTTTCTAGTCACCTTAATTTTATTATTTCTTTGCGTGACTGGCTACCACGCCATGATGAAACCTCTAGTTCCTCGACAAGTAGAAATTCTAAGTATGATTTTGTAACTAAAAGTGCTGCACCGACCATCAGAGATGATATTCTTTCATCTGCAAGTAAACTTAAGGATGCTGCTGTAGAACTACTCTTTAAAACGGGTGGTGATGCTCGCATCTTTTTAAGGGCATTGCGTTCTAAAGAGCTTCATCTGCTAGAGTCTGCAGCAATCTCAGCGGCGAAGAGATTAGACTATACGCGTCCTATAGTATGCAACATGTGCGTTTTTATGCGGCCTAATCGAGGGGCAAATTTAATACAAATCAACTCTATCGATGATCTCTCGCATCTGTAACCCCATGTATCTGAATGACGTTCTCATGATCCTCGTTCAACAACCACCCGTCTCTTCTCTCTGGGCCAGGTAGACAAAGTACTTAAAGTAGTACATATAAATGCAAATAGATTGAAGCAAAACTTCAATCTTATTCAATTTCGTTGCCTATCCGAGAACTACGATTTGTTAGCGACCTCAGAAACCTTCTTAAATAATTTAGATTCCAACTAGGTCATCGACATCCAAGGCTATAATTTCTTTCGAGCTGATCGCATTGGCGCTGGAGGAGGCGGTATTGGTGTTTATATCCGTAATACTTTCAAAGTCATTATAATTTTTAAATCTGATTTTATCTTTGATAATACACCTGAATACTTAGTTTTAAATCTTTCAATCGGTAATCGCTCATTTAATTTTGTTGTAATGTATGCTAAGCCCGACTGCAAATATCCAATTGAATTTTTCGATACTCTCTCTACTTATAGCTCATCTTTTAACAATATTATAATTACAAGTGACTTCAATATGAATCTTGCCAATGTCAATGATGAGTCGATATTTCTCCGAAAACGCATTGAAAGGCTCGCTCTCTACTTAATTGCATCAGATCCAACTCATCATACGCTTAATATCAATACGATTGCTCATACTTGGCTAGATGTCTTCATAATCAATGATTCTTCATCCCTTGTATCTTATAAAAAAACCGATGCCCCTTCCATAGCGGGATATGATCTGATTCTAATCCCTCCCAGCTCTTCTTTACCTAGTTTTGATCTTAGTAATTACTCTAACACTATTTACCCTAATTCTTCTTCTAGCCATCCTATTTCTAATGTTAATCTTTTAGATGGTACCAGTCTAAGCAGGCTATCGGTGGATGCCCAGACCCATAACCTTAATCTAGCTATTTTGAAAGCTTTCGATTCCCTGGCTCCCGTCAAAAGCAGACATATCTCAACTAAAAATAAGCCCTGTGTCAGTCTAGATCTTCGAAATCTTATACGTGAGCGCGGTCGAGCATATCGGCTTGTAGTGCAATCTGGACACCATGCTGATATTCTAGCTTATAGAAAATGACGTAATTCCACCTCTAATAAATTAGATACGGCTAAAAATGAGTACTTTGCTAGCCGACTTATCAATGCAGCTAGTCCCAAGGCAAAATGGACTGAACTTAATAAAATGGGCCTAATTCGTAGCTCTCTGCCATCACCGCTGCGATATTTTTTGCCAGTGACACAATCGTCATTACGCCGCCATTGCTTCGTCCAATCAACCTCTTACTGATCGAGATGTGCTGGATGCTCTCTATCCCGCTTCGTAATGACATTCCTGTCTTTTCTTGTACCACTGTCTCGTCTGCCTCAACTATACGGCTCATTCGCTGGTTTACTTCTTACTTGGCTGGTAGAGCACAGACTGTGATCGATGAATCTGGTGGTATCTGTGACTGGCTCCTAACGACAACAGAAGTGCCTCAGGGCAGTGTTCTTGGACCTCTTCTCTTTTCAATTTTCATTAATTATCTGTCCGATGTCCTTTCTATCGCCAAGCATATTCTCTTTGCAGATGACTTGCGAATCTATCACTCATTTTTACCCCGAGATTTTGACGATTCTATGCGTATTCTTAACAATGAAATTGCATCTATTGTAAAGTGGGCAGATTATAATGGGGTGATGTTGAATGGCAGCAAGAGTCGAGTCTCTTCTTATTGGGAGTGATCAATATTTGAAAATCCATCATTTTGGTCTTGAGCCAAACTTATTGGTCAGAGATGCTCCCATCTCTATTTCTACAGAGGTCAAGAATCTCGGTATTACTATTAAAGGATCACTTGATTGGGAAGCACAAGTTAAATCTAATATATGCAGAATTTATGGAACTCTCAGATCTCTGAAATTTCACCGTCGCTCTCTAACTTTTACTCTACGTAAGCATTTTGTTGAGTATCTTGTCTTCCCGATCCTAGATTGCTGTGTTGTTTATGATGACCTTTATCTTGAATAGATCAAAAAACTGCAAACGGCGATGAATGCTAGCATTCGTTTTATTTTTGGTAATATCAGATGGATAGATCATATTACTCCCATCAGACTGTCTCTTGGTTGGCTCTCAGCAGAAAATCGCCGAACACATTTTAAAGCTACTCTTGCATTTAACCTGATCTCGCATGGGAGTCTGGATTATCTATGCTCCAAATTTCTCCCGGTTAATTAGGATGTTTTTATTCGCACGTCAGCTAGACGCCACCCTCCGCATTTGACCTACTCTACTCCAAGAACTAGTACCATGAAATATTCTTTCATACATTCTGCTTCGGAATTTATCAACTCTCTTCCGTCGACCCTACCTCCGTTTGACGTCAGGAATAAAGCCAGTTTTAGGCAGTTGCTTTTCAATTTACTCATGGCTAAGGAACTGGATGCGTAACATCAACGAGCGATTAATTTAGGACTACCGATGCAACTGTCAACAACTGCTATTAATTAATTAATTTACCTTATATTAAACTATTTTTCTTTTTATATGCTCTTGAGTTATATCGAGTTTATTTTTTGTTATATGTAGTGCCAGAGATCTTTTTTATTATTGCTATTATTATTGTTAATTACTAAAAATTTATTTTTGTTATTACCATCGTTTATTTTGTAATAACCACTTGTATATATCTTTGTGCCAGACGGGGTTATACCCCATGGCCTAATAAATGAGTCTAAGTTTAAGTCTAAGTCTCTCTCTTGCTTTCTCTGTCGTTCTTTTTCCCTTCAGCTCTGCTGTGTTCGCGGTGCCGCACAGTTGGCTAAAACCCGATTTTCTTTTTACAAATTGTTGGGAGTGCGCGTTTGTATGCTAAGAATTAAGCATGTATGCGATTTTTGTGTGAGTGCGCTAGCTAAGCGAGGAGCCGAACGAAGCACATCATACTTATACTCACGCAATAAAAACGTAGTTCATCGAGCATTAATCACTAAAGTGTTGTTACTTAATGAACTCGCGGAATTCTACTTCTTACACACACAACAGATTGGCGACGAGGATTATTCTTCTAGTAAAACCTTTTTCAAGTGCTCACGGCAGTAAATACAACGGGAGGCGCCATTTTCTTCTCCAGGGCATTGTTGCCTCATGCGGAAATCTACACACGTGCACGTGGTAAGCAAGAAAAAGTCGCATCCGAATAGATTGAGTGTTTAAAAGTGCCACAAATTAGTACGATTGTTACAAGGTGCACGAAATTGGCTTGAAATATCAAAGAGATAACTACATATTTGCAAAAAGACGTTCACTCAAAAAAAAATTACAAAGAAATACAAAGGGTTGCAATCCTAACCTAACAAAACCACGTACTCAGTACAGTGATTCATACAAGTACAGAACTATTAGGCGGAAATACTAGAATATTTACGTAAACATAAAGGATCGTGCAGTTTTTGGTTAAAATAATATAGATTGAATACAGTGGGAGAATTCAAAATGAGCAATACAACTA
The DNA here is from genome assembly GCA_030522685.1 of Eupelmus azureus. Taxonomy (NCBI): domain Eukaryota; kingdom Metazoa; phylum Arthropoda; class Insecta; order Hymenoptera; family Eupelmidae; genus Eupelmus; species Eupelmus azureus. Next base: position 3,794 of record JAPYZA010008428.1, on the reverse strand, counting down.
CAGGCAGTACACCGACTACGTACACAATGAAGAGTACACCTCAAGTTCAAATTAAATATTATCAACCTGGAGCCTGGAGTTGGGGATGGTGGATACAACGCTTAGAAGGATCATTCAGCATCATGCAAGTCAAAGATGAAGAGAAAGCAGGATTTCTTTGGCATTACATAGGTGAAACAGCCTTCGACACACTATGCGACAGTTACGGGAATACCGATCCGTATGCACAACCATACAATACATTGAAAGAAAAATTGAAAGAACAGTACGCCCCGATAGCCCTGGAAATTGCCGAATGCTACACCTTCAACAGCAGACAGCAACTACATGGAGAAGCGATGCAGACCTTTGCTAACGCATTGATTAAGCTAAGTATGAATTGTAACTCCGAAGAATACAAAAATAAAGCCTTGCGTAATCAATTTGTTTTTGGCTAAATAGCAAAAGAGTACAGAGTAGGTTACTCGAAACTAAAGATTTAACATTTGAAAAAGCCTTACAAGCAGCAATTGCGATGGAAAAAGAAATGTCCGAAAAAGAAATCAATAGATTAAATACGGGTAATGTAGATAATGAAGAAATAAACTACATACATTCCAATAAAAATAATACAAGAAAAAACCAAAAGAAAAATAACAATCACGATAAAATTTCAAAATTTAAAAACTCCTCTCACACATGTTATAGGTGCGGTGCGGACCACTTAGCGAACGCATGTAAGCTACCCACTCACATACAGTGCAACTACTGTAAACAACGGGGTCATCTAGAAAAGGTCTGTTTTAAAAAGAGAAAACAACAAAAAGTCTGTCAATTGGAAAAGCAAAAAGCCTCTGAAATCGAAGAAATTTGTACACTTGATGTATGTACAGCCTCAGAAGTGATTACAGACAGACAGATTATACGCTTCCAGAGCAAAAAGACAGCAGAGGAAAATTCCACACTACGCTACACGTGAATGGAAAACAGATGACGTTCGAAACAGACACCGGAGCAGCGGTTACGTTAATAAGTAAGATTGATGCGAAAACTATTCTTGGGAATGTTAAATTAAACGATAAAAAATTAAAACTAGTTACATACTGTAAATCTCAAATTAAAGTACTCGGGTACGTAACCGTCGACGTAGAATATGAAAATAAACATTTTAAAATGAACGTTTATATAACGTCTGTTGATCGAGAACCGCTGCTCGGCCGTGAGTGGATACGCAAAATTTTACAAGGGAAAAGCGCGAATAATTTGTTAAACAATAACGATATATTACAAATTAGCGAAGAAAATTTTGATAAAAACGCTTATGTACATAACTTATTAAATAAATTTAGTAATTTAATCAATACGGACAACGGTCCAATAAAAGAATTCAAAGCTACGCTTTGTTTAAAAGATGGTGCAAAAAAGGTGTTCATAAAGCCAAGGCCTTTAGCCTTTAAATTAAAGCCACTAGTAGAAAATGAAATACAAAGACTTATTAATAAAAAGATCCTAGAACCTATTGAAATATCAGATTACGCAACACCGATTGTACCAATTTTAAAGAAAGACGGAACCGTCAGACTATGCTGCGATTATAGCATTACAAGAAATTCTCAGCTTAAGCTTCCTGAACATCCATTACCAACTATCGAAGAACTGTTCGCATATCTCGCAGAAGCAAAATCTTCGGAAAATTAGACTTTATTACAGCGTTATTACAACTGAAGGTCGACGACCATTCAGCAGAGTTACTTACTACAATCACCACGACCTACTAATCAAGCAGAAGTACGTTCTTTCATTGGCGGTATACGTTTTATAGTCGATTTATAAGAAATTTAAGCGACAAAAATTAGAAACGCTTTATAATCACCAAGTCGAGGTAGATGAAAAGCTGACCGCGTTTTTACCAAATATCCAACGTGACGAACTGGGTGACGCGGAAAATGAAAAATTAGACGCATTATCCAATGTAGTTAAAAAACTACGAGAGGATATGCTGAAATTGAATAACGAAAACGCGGAGAAAATCAAGAAATTGCAAAATACAATCGTGTCGTTAAAAGAAGAAAATAACAAAATAAAATACGATTTAGAAAAACTCACATCAATAATCGAAAAAGCTATAATTGATGACGATTTAAATGAATCAAAAAAATACGTAAATTCGCAAATCAACCAAGTCGCGGAAAAGTGCGAAGAAGACATAACCGGACTGCGCAAGAGTTACGCTAACGCACCGCGAGGACAAATGGGAAATGCGATGGAGAACGCGCAAAAAATAAAGCTGAATAGCACCATGCAAAAATCCGCGAGACGAAAGTTGGAATTCGTGCAATATTACGCGGGTGGCAAAATGTCAGGCGTAAATTACGCCACTTATCTTTTGGGTATCGCGAAAGAATTGCAGACTACTCTGATGAAGAGTTGCCTGTAAAAATAAGCGAGCACTTTGATATAAGTGTTCGCCAGATATTTAATGTCAACTCGTTAAAGACAAAAATACGCTATTTAAAGTGCTAGCCGATTTCGATAACGACGATACGCGAGAGAGAAGTAAAAAACAATTTAATAATAAATATAACGCGAGTAATCAGAATAGCGAAAATAAAAAGTATAAAAGAGAGGGAAAGAACACCGATAATTCAAAAAACAGCGCAGAAAACCCGATGAACAAAAAACCTTGGCAAGTAAACGCCATTAAAACGTTCGATAAGCGAAAAGATACAGCGCAAAACCGTAATGCAAATACGCGAAACCCACCATAAGTTAATCGGGGTCAATCCAAAAATTAAAACCGCCATTACCACATCACTTAGTGCGAGAAAATCATGACAAAATCGATATATTAGAATTAAATGAAGGCGGAAATCCTGATAAGAATAGAAATAATTCAGGAAACGGGGTGTAGTTGCATCTTGCAATTCGGGAAAAGATAAATCACGGCGAGATGCAACTGAGATAGTGAAAGAAACAAATATTAAACCAAACGAAAATCACGTAGAATATATAAAGCCAAATAAAACCGAGGTGAAAGAGAAAAAAGAAATCGTTAAGCCTCAAATAATTAAAAATAAAATCGACCTTATAAGGACAGTATTAATGTTCTTAGAGGGCGTCGAGAATATATTTGACTGGCTAATCAAGTCTGAATACGCGCAAATATTTACTAGCGCTGAACTAGAATATATAAAAGAAAAGAAAATGCTAGAGGACATTTAGTTTCACGTGTTCTCTATACTTGAGGATCCGCGAGACGACCTTTTACATGATATAGAGCCACAAGGGCAAAACATTAAAATTGTGCGATGTCCCGAAATAAAAATAAAATTAGAGGACGTAGAAGTAAACGCGATAATAGACACGGGTAGTGAAATAACTTGCATCTCCGAACAATTTTATCAAAATAATTACGAAAATTTTAAAACATGCCCTATACTGCCAATAAATGGAAAAACAATTAAAGGTGCAACGGGTAAAAAATCGGCAAAATTAAAATCGCAAATATTAATTAAAACTAAAATAAATAAATCAGAAATAAAATTAATTTTTATCATAGAACCGAATATAATAAAAGACTGTATAATTGGGTATGATGCACAAACGGTATTAGAAATGATAATAAACACAACGGAAAATTTAATTAGCTTCAGAATAAATAATAAAAACAATATCATATCATAATTTGTTAAGAAGTTATCGTTCGCAAGTCGTAGATTTAAGGAGGTTTAGAAATAAAATTTCTTTTTTGATCTATGCGAACCAAGTTGTTAATTTTTTCAAGAATACATTTATTACCGTATTCACAAAGTCAA